>ONZH01006518.1:0-22134 GCA_900303285.1 Rhinella marina | reverse complement strand
AGGCTGATTATTTTTCCTATATTGTGCAAGCACGACCACTGATGATGGATTGCAGGGTGGTCAAAACCATGGAAACGAGCAGTGTATAATGTGACGGAAAAATGAATCCAGCCAGCAAAGGAAGCAATATGGATAATAATACATTAGTAAGTGACTTGTATTAACTTTCTCTACATGATAAATGCAACTTACTTAAGTGAGACAACCCCTTTAATAGGAGATTTTTGGACATTAATTTTCATCTGAGCAACGTCAGTGAATTACGGGTGACACGTGGATGGTAAAAACTTACACACAGACCAACCATTGATCCTTCACGGGTATCTTCACGGATGAAACACATACGTTTTTTTTTCATGGGCGTAACACTGACAAGGAAATGTGAACGAGGACTAAGGGCACATTCACACAACCTATGCTATTACATGCAGCAGTGTTCTCTGTAACATGGAGAGGAGTGATCAACATGCCATTGCTCGTCCCCATACAGGACAGCAAAGTGCCGACAGCAGATCCCTATTGGACAGCGCGGTTTTTCGCATAATTTGGTGCACAAAAACGTAAGTGAGCGAAAAGAAAAAAAACCGGAAGCAATGTTATGGTACAGTGTCTCTTTGGGATCCTGGAAACTAATTCCTGGAAACTAGTGCTCTGAGAATTGTCTGCCCTATCAACTTTCGATGTCTGCGCCTACCATGGTGACCACGGGTAACGGGGAATCAGGGTTTGATTCCAGAGAGGGAGCCTGAGAAACAACTACCACATGAAAGGAAGGCAGAAGGCGCGCAAATTACCTGCTCCTGACTCGGGGAGATAGTGACGAAAAATAACAATACAGGACTCTTTCGAGGCCTTGTAATTGGAATGCGCACATTTTAAATCCTTTAACGAGGATCTACTGGAGGGCAAGTCTGGTGCCAGCAGCCACGGTGAGAGGAGCTCCCGTGTACTGAAAGCCTTCCAGAGGGTTATTACAGCTACCCAGTCCAGGGCCTGCCTCTTCGCAGGTGAAATAAAAGCCTCTACAGCATCATCGGCCCAAGGGGCTAAAATACCTAGCAGGGGCCATAGTGATATGGTCCCTGCGGCCCCCGCAAGGCTATAACGGCAGCCGCAAAGATCGCTGGCGTGCCCAGCAGTGGTTGGATGGGGTACTATGCGGCCCCAGGAACCTGTTACCATCTATGGCTCCTGTATCCTGTCGTACCTCCAGGAGTACGAAGAGACGGGGAAGACCCTGAAGAGGCTATGTCAGGAGTTTAGTCTTTAACAAGTGAAATGCATGCTTTATTGGGTTCAGATCAGGTGACTGACTTGGCCATTCAATAATATTCCACTTCTTTGCTTTACTAAATTCCTGGGTTGCTTTAGCTTTATGCTTTGGGTCATTGTCCATCTGTATTATGAAACGCAGACCTATCAGTTTGGCTGCATTTGGCTGGATTTGAGAACACAATATGTCTGAAAACCCCAGAATTCATCCAGGTGCTTCTGTCCTGTGTCACATCATCAATAAACAATAGAGACCCAGTGCCACTGGCAGCCATGCACGCCCAAGCCATCACACTGCCTCTACTCTTCACAGGTGAAATAAAAGCCTCTACAACATCATCGGCCCAAGGAGCTAGAAGACCCAGCAGGGGCCATAGTGATATGGTCCCTTGCGGCCCCCGCAAGGCTATCACGGCAGCCGTGAAGATCACTGGCGTGCCCAGCGGTGGTTGGATGGGGTACTATGTGGCCCCAGGAACCTGTTACCATCTATGGCTCCCGTATCCTGTCGTACCTCCAGGAGTACGAAGAGACGGGGAAGACCCTGAAGAGACTATGTCAGGAGTTCAAGTCTGAGAGACAAAAAGCAGACAGAGACTCTAAGAGCAACCGTCTGAAGATCTCAATCCAAATAAAACAGGCTAAAGGAAGAGGTAAAGGACTGGAAGTGAGGAGAGAAGTTATCTTCCAGAACAGCAGGCCGTCCTAGTAAAAATTACTGAACAAGGCCCAGTTTCAGGAGATGACCAACAGACAAGAGGCTGAGTTCTCAGATTAGGGAGAAGAGGCAGAGGTAGAGAATGACTCCGCTCGGATGGACAAAGTGTCAGCATGAGCATCCCACCTGAGCAGGTTTGTCTACCCCCCACAAGTTGTTAAGAGGAGGAGGAAGCCAAGACAATGAGAGCCAAGCAGCGGGATCGGAGGGAGATTAATGGAACAAATACGTCACCTGGAATCTCCTAGGGATGACGAACAGGGCTTTTTTTGGTGTCGAACTCCCGGAAGAGAAGAAAAGAGAGACAAGACAGCAAAAAACAACTGCTGGTGAGACAAAACTGTTTTTTGCAACCCATCAGCTAAGCTCTGAGCTGGCTGCAAAGTAGGTTCATGGCGCAGACCCCGCCATCCTCCCCTAGCCCGGTACCTGTAGTGGAACCAGAGCGTAGGAAGCAGGGAAAAAGGCCTGCTAGTGATAAGATGGCGCAGCACTCCGACCCCATTTTTGATAGTGAGGGCGGCAAGGCAAGGGGGCCAGACCCAAAGGCTCCTAAGGTTCAGTGGCTAGGGGGGCAAGTCGGTAGCACTGCTCCCGGGATCTCTGCTGCCCCTCCACCCATATGCAAATTAGCGCAAGGGTGGTGGTGGGGGTGTCTGCAGGGAAGGTGGAATGAGGCAGGGCCGCTGCCCACTCTGCGTCTGGTGGTGCTGGGAGCAGTAGTTCCACGCCGCGCTGGGTCCCTAGATCACGTCTGCTCTGTCCTCTTTGTGCGCCGAAGGGAAGATAGAGCGTATTATAGTAGGGGTAAAATATGTGGTGAAAACTAAGTTTGGGCTGGGGACTAGTGACGCAGCTGGAAAAGTCGCAGAGGTCCCATCTGGCCCAGCAGTGCATGTGGGGGAACTAAGTGTGATTACTGGACAAGTGACTGCAGGGAATGTTGCTGTGGGCCCCGTTGGGGGTTGGCTAGTTGCTGTAAAAGTGGCTGGTGCACCCCCATGCAACCTCTCCGATGGGGTCTAGGGTAGCATCTGTGGATGAGTGTGTTTCGGTAGAAGGGGGTGGGGCTGGTCCCAGCTGCCCCTCCTGTGGCAGCTGTACCTGGCAAGGGGAGCTTTCTCCATTGTCTTCGCTTGTAGGGACTGGTAGTGGAGACTTGCAGTGGTGACTCCTGGAAGCGTTAAAGAAAGGGGAGAATTCCATTACTGTAGAGGGGAAGGGGGTGGACCTATCCTTCTGGATAGACAAGCACGGCCTGCATGCTTTCCAAGAGACAAGTGAGACCACATGGTCTCTGCCCACAACCGGCCCTGGGAATACCATACGGAATGTGGTCTGCCTTAAGTGGGTTGGAAATGAAGCGTACCCTACAAGAAAGAGGTTTGCGGAGCTCCTTCTTAAGATTGGCTTCAGGGCTAATGACATCTTTGCTCTGATCCATCCATATGGTTCCCAGGAGTCTGATGTCAGCTTTGCCCCGCCAGAGGACCTTGAGCTTTTCTGGTCAGGATATGAGCTGGTGAAGGACCAGCCAGACTGGCGGGGTTTCTTTGTGAAACCAATAACCCACCAGAGTGAGGCCAAGAAAGTGACCGCTTTAACTCGTAACGAGTCACTTTCTTGTACTGATATCATGACCTGGCTTGGCAGGTTCAGAGAAATCCAGGGTCTCCCGAGCAAGGACCTAGATCAGTCTGGCATTTGGTCGGACGCCTTGACGTTCAATGTAAAACTCGGACATTCAGGAGGTACGGTTTTCCACATCCCATCATCTGCCTTTCTTGGCCAGGATAGGATTCTGATCTTTTACAGGGGGTAGCCTAAGGTATGCCACAAGTGTGGCAGCCCCACCCTCTTCAGTGCCAACTGCAGAGGTCCACGTTGTGTGGAGGGATATGTCAACTTGCCACATCTTGTTAGATTAGATTAAACCTATGTGGTGAGCTAGGTCACCCATTCAGTCGCTGCCCTCACTCTGTGGCCAACGTGGCCCGAGCTCAAGCGGAGGAGAGCCATTAGGCTTCCTCTGCTGAGACGGGTGCTGATGAAGGCAACACGGCGATGGGGTCTGTAAAGAGGAAAGAAAGTCCGTCCAGGCACAAGTGGAGGGAGAAACGCTGAGCAGAGAGGGAGTAGGAGGAACCCCATCCCGCGGTACTGCCTGCACCCTCCCAGGAGGCTACCTTCCGTGAGGCTGCGACCTTGGGGAAGATCAGGAGACTGGAACGTGCTGAGGAGACCCTGTCCTGACACTACGAAAGCGCCACAGATGGTAGTGAGATCAAGATTAGAAGGAAACATCTGACCAAAATAATAGTTAGTCTAACCAGGGTTGCCAGGGAAAGCGAAACCGGTTCTTCAACTTGGATGACATCTCCACCTCCTCTTCTTCTGGGGAGGAGGTTGAAGGTGGGGGACTAGGGGCAAGGGTGGTAGAAGCTTTGGGAGGCCCAGCACCTCCCTCTGGTGCAAATGCAATGTCCTCAAGAAGAGGAGGTTAGGGACCGGACCCTGCGGAGCAAAGCATGACAGGAGTTATGCGGGGGGAGGGGCGTTTGGTGTTAAAACTCTAAAGAGAGGTTGTGCCACTTTGGAGGACAGCCCAGTGAGGACTTCCTTCAGTTGTAATGACTCTATATAATATGTGTTTCACCTTTTTAACTGAATTACTGAAAAAACAACTTTTTGATGATATTCTAAATTATTGAGATGCACTTGTAGGTGCCAACTGCTGCAGCTTTCTGCGGTGTGCAGACTGGCAAAAAAGGCAGGTGTGTGGTGTAGGTGGAAGATGATGCGAAGGATGATAGGTCCTAGAAACCCACATGGAAAGAAGGTCATCCGAGTGACGTGTGCATTCCGGAGGAAGAGGTGATGGTGATGGAGCGACAGCTGCACAGAGAAAGAGGGAGCAGGGTGCAAAAGCACAGTGGCTGGCCCTTAGCCACTACGCATGCTACTGCCCACCACGCCGATGGACTGGGCTGACGACAAGACACGGGTGGTTTGAACGCTGTGCAGTCAGAGTCTGAAATAAGGCATAAATGTTCTAAACCTAAGCATCACCTATATGCCAAACGCATCTAAATGCAAAGTACGAGTTGCATTGGAGAAGATACCTGAAAAACTATGAAATATCTGATGCTCTTCCTTCCCCTCAGGAGCAACAGTGCCACTTGGTGGTGTTGCTGTCACATCCTCCCTCTGCGGAGAGCCATCACCAGAAGTGTCACGGAGCATCTCCATACCATCCCATGGAAGTTTTCATGTGTCCATCCTCCAAACAATGGAGAGAAAGAGGAAATACAGTCTACCCACCCTTGAGCCCTGGCCCTGAATGACAGCAAAATTCCTGACCTTTAGAATGCTGCCATTCCATCTGTTGAAGCTGACTGTTTTAAAAACATTATGGCAGTGGCTGTCCCACACAGTAAGTGAATCCCAGCAGCCACTACTTTTGTGGCAGACAAAATAAGGTGTGCGCTGCACAACGCTATACAAATAACAACCAAGGTGGACCAGTAAGCACAGGCAGGGTTGTTATATCTCCCTAACTGCCCACTGGGTAAATATAGTGGCGACTGGGCCTGAGGCGGAATGCGTTTTGGTGCATGTCCTACCGCCACCAAGGATTGCTGAATGTTTCTCGTTGCCTCCTCCTCTGTCGCCTCCTCCTCTTTCCTCTACAGCCCAGCGGGGAAACAACAGCAGGCTGTTCTGAAACTCATATGTTTGGGCGAAAAACCCACAATGCATAGGAGCTGTGGAGGGCATCGAAGAACAAGCCGATGAGTAGTTGATGTTGCCTCAAGCCTGGAATAGAGGTGTGCGATAACGGGAAAAATCTTGTAGCATCACTGGGCCTAGCCAATCTAAACCGCATCCCTTGCCTGGCACATGTGCTGAATTTGGTGGTGCAGAGGTTCCTGACAAATTACATTGATATGTCAGAGCTGCTGCAGAAAGTGCAGGTCCCCACCTTGCACATGTTTGAGAGACTGTGCGAGCAGCAGCAGGCAGGAGAGAGTGGTGTTTCAGCTGCACTATGTCGCTATGCAGAACACAACCACAGAGTGGGCCTCCACGCAGGACGTGTGTGCAGTACTGCACTGTTTCGAGTACTCCACCAACATGGACAGCATCATCAGCGTTATTCCACTTCTGTTCCTCCTTGAAAAAAACCTTCAGGAGACAATGGATGAGGTGGTGGCAACAAAAGAAAAGGAGGAACAAGGATCATTCACACAGTTATCAAGTCAGTTGTGCACAGGTGGCTTAGATTGTGGGATCCTCCACCAATAGCGACGAGGTACACAACTGTCCATCCAGGGCACAGTTTTAGACGATGACAAGAACGAGAACTATGTTCACAGCAGAAGTGGGGTCCAAACATCTTATGGGCATCATTGGGGGAATACAGAGGACACAGACAATACATCTCCCACCAAGGACACTTTGTCATTGCCTCTGGGATGCCTGGCACACATGAGCGAGTACATGCTGCAGTACCTGCGCAATGAGCGGCTAGTTGCCCTGATTGTTGACAGTGCTGATAACTTAGAGGGCACCCTGCTGTCTTTATTTCCGTCACTGCAGCGTGATCAGAAGATACATGAATACAAGTACACACTGATAGACGCACTACTGGCGGCAGTGGCTCAGTGGAAGCACGAGGAGGAGGAAGTGGCCAGCATCACCATATGATAATGACCGTATTAGCAGGGCGTTGCGTTTCAGCTACATGGTGGAAGAGAATGTGTCCACATGTCTGCACGTACTAACTGATAGGTCTGACCAGACATACTAACTGATAGGTCTGACCTATTTAACTTTAGGGTCTCCAAATTGGACACATGACCTGCCTTGCAGCAAGTGTGTTCTCCGAATGTGTGTTTAGAACGGTTGGGGGGTGGTGGGGGATTGTGATCACGGTTGGGGGGTAGGGGGGGATTGTGATCACGAACAGGTCTATTTGCCTGTCCACAGTGAATGTGGACAAATTCATGTTCATTAAAGGGGTTGGCCACTTTGTTAGCACTTATTAAAACTGTAAAGAAAGCAGGCAGACAATAAACTTTCTCATATATCTTCTGCAGCAGATCTGCCTGGTTCCTTTGCTATTGGCAGCCACGCCCCCTCTGTGCTTCTCTCATAGCTCCCTGCCTCGTCCATGCCTGAACGTGCACTAGTCCATGGAAGGAGTGTGCTGCTCCTGGGTCCTAAAGGCACCCTGCTTGTGTCAGAGAAGTTTCCTTCTGCTGTGACTGCAATCCTGACTATACAGGGCTGAAGGGGCTTAGCAGAGAAACTTGTTAGAAGCTGAAATAAAGAAACTTTGCAAGAGGAAGAGAGACTGAGGAGAATCTGTGATGTAACTCACTGACTGCAGTGATGTAGCAGAGCCAGAAAGGTGCTGTGGACAACAAAGTGTGAGCAATCCTAGTGTCTGTTCTGTCTATGACCACTCTGCGATGTGATCTTATCCCTGACATGTTTATTCCAGCCAGACCAACAGGTCAGGAGCTTTAACCCCTTCTGAGCTGTCAGTATGGCTGAGGTCAGTGATATCAGCAGCAGTCACTGATGTCATCTGTAAATATGTGCCCTCTCCTTCTTGCACACTGTATATAGTGATATATGATGCCCCCAATACAGTGATATGTGATCACCACTTTATACTGTATATAGTAATGTGTGAACCCCTGTATACAGTAATAGTTGACACCACCACCATACACTGTATAGACTGATGTGACCCCCCACCACTGCATACAGAGATCTGTGAACCCCTGTACAGTGACCCCTTTATACTGTATATACAGATGTGTGACCCCCTGTACATTATATATACAGATGTGTGACCCCCTGTACGTTATATATAATGTGTGACCCCCTATACATTATATATAGTGATGTGTGACCCCCGGTACTTTATATATAGTGACTTGTGACCCCCCTGTACGTTATATATAGCTATTTGACTACACTCATTATCCCTTTTTTCCCAGATGAAGGGTAGTCATATATTCATAGATGATTAATGGGCTGTCAGCTGGGAGCAGGTCGTATGATGATAGACAGGAGGCTCCTCTGTATGTCAGCAGATCGATTTGTGCAGTCCGTGCACCTAAACAGAAGTCTATGATAGCTCAGAGCTGCCATAGATTTCTGGCTTTATTTGAGTCAGAAAACTGGTGAAAATGAACATAAATTTCACCAGTTTTGATAAATCTGTCCCATAGTTTGCAACTTTTTAACACCACTTTTTAGGAACAAGGGAAATGATAACCTTCCCCCCTCATTCTGTTTTTGGCTTACATCCAGTGGCACAACTAGAAATGACTGGGCCCCATAGCAAATTTATGAAAAGGGTAGCACCACCCCCCCCTCCTTTACTGTTGGGACTGGGGCGCTCTTTCTATTGCTATGTCTGTACAACAGTTATTCAATGATAACTGGGTTATTGATATTATCTAAGGAGCTCTTGTCTCTATGGGAACACAGGTGGGCAGGGAGGTCATGTGACTGCTCCTCTAGACATGCTTGCTGCAGTGCATGCTGGGATTGTTACTTTCACTTTGCAGCTGCTCCTCCCACACAACCTGTCTGAGGGAGCTCCTCCAGGGAAGTGTGTCATGGTGAACAGGTTAGATAAATGACGTACAGCCAGTACATGTCACCTGAGAAATACTTCATAGTGTTGGATATTGTCTGGGGGAATTTTGGATTTTTGATACTTAGGGTGGCCAACCCCTTTAAGATGAAACAGGTATGCATCCCAAAGGACTTGTCTACAACTTGGGCAGAGTAGAGATTTATACTGGCCGCAACCAGCCAATATTTTCCAGGGCAGTTTGTTCTGTTTGCCAGTTCCAAATGTTTTGGGGCCTCCCCAAATTTAATAATAAATAAATAAATCACACAAAAACAGTGTTGAATACCTCTTCCACCTACACAGTCACGTTAACCGCCTCCTCAATATACTACTCAATTTGTACTTCCGCTTCCTGATTCAAAATAATTATAGTTTTTTTTATATATTCTATCTTAAATTAAGTCATTGCCCTATCCACTTTTGCTGGCAGGGCAATTGTCCTACTCTTATCCCTGTAGGATCAAGATATGTGAGGTTTAATGCAGACAAAATGGAGAAAGAGGCCAGTAAAGGAAAGTTACAGCGTTTTCCTGGCTAACGAGTTAGTCTAGCATCTTCCGGTTAATCATTGCAGTAAACTAAAAGAAGGATTCTGAAATTGATTGATTACTGATCAAAAGCTGACCGAGTGAAGGCGGATGCTCAACAGACAGAATCCGTTTTTTAGGGGTTTATTGCTCTGACGGATCAGAGGAATGGTAAAAAAAAAAAGAGTGACGTCAACACAAACTTACTGCTGACACTCTCTCCACTCCGAACAGGTTCTCTAGACATCTATGTGGAATCAGCTAACAATGGTGTAAAAGGACTGTGCTCTTTCACACCATCATTGCGATAACATTGACCTGTAAGGCTGAGTTCATCTTCAGAGGCCAGGTGTAGTGGCTAATTTCCCTGTCACTAACTTTGTACTCGATAGATAGATTGCTCTTTTTGTATCACTTACTATCCTGCATAATTACTCTATCTCTTTACTCATAGGCTTCTGAGAGGGAAGACAGGGTCCACCACACCTATCACGGTACTGTGAGGTTTGACCTTTGGGTTCCAAATCACAAGACCGCTATGCAACAAATTGCTTTATTTGTGCTAACTGGGGAAGAAGAAATTGTAAGATTTACAAGGTAAACATAGCCTTCAAATAATTTAATTGTCTTTTGCTAATAAATGCATGCATTACCAGATTGTAAATTACTATTCACTAATTTATTTCAGAGCGTAAGTGCCCGTGTCAAGAAATATTCAAACAAGGGCGATGAGGCAGATGGGATCTCTTAAAATAATGGCAAATTACATTTATTAACATTACAAAATCACAGATTGTATATGTTTTCATATCATGTTTTAACATTAATGTGTTATGATTTTTCCATAGAAAGTCCTGAAGATCCACTAGCTACAAGAAGGCACACTCTGCCACCAAGAACGAGTCACGTTACAGTGGTCCATCAGAGCCTGAAGACCTGGAAATAGTTATCTATTGATGTATTTTGTTTTTCCCCCAAAAAATATATATATTTTTTTTTTAATTCTTGGTAGATTACACAGGTTTCTCTCTAGTGGTTAGACAAAAGACATAAAAATAGATGCTCCCGAATTGTTATTAAACGAAGAAAGCGAGTAGCTATTAAAACAGGCATGTCGGGAGCGGTGACAGGTCCACTTTAACTCCGGTAAAAATGGTAATTTTTATCGAGGAATTTAAACCGCCATTTTAACACTTTTTCATTGCCCAGGTGGGAAAGAAAAGAGACATGAAAGGGAGCATTCCAATTTGTCAAGGTATCTCCAACTTTTTGAATCAAAGGGTAGTTCTGAGTATAGTTTCTCAGACAACTTTTGGAAGCACTGTTCTTTTTTAGGGGACTGACCTTCACGAGTTGCTCCTTTTGCTGACCTCCCGATTCGCTCCTGATCTATCTTTTTGATCTCTTTGAATTTTGATTTGTAAGCTAAATACTCCAATAGCTTTTCTGAAATCTTTTTTTCTATTGTATCTAGATTTCCAACTCAGCTGAAAATAAAAATCTGGATGCCAAACTGTAAGTATATTGGTTACTCGTAGTTCACTAATGGTCATTAAAAAAAAAACTTTTTTTTCGTATTTATTTCTTCAGCAGATACAACAGAATATATCTTGCCCCATCTACTCAGGAGGTTGAAAATGTGGCGAGAATCCTTTATACCATGACTCCACACAAGGTTATTCTGAAATTTGTAGGGAACATAAAAAAAGTCAACGTTTTCTTCAACAAGCTAAGTGACCAGAAGCTTGCCAACCAGACTATTTTCAATTACCTGAAGAACGTACCTCGATTTATGAGGTACAATATGAGAGTAACCAACCTCTCTGTCCAAAAGCCAAAGCTCTATAAGTCCTTCAAATTCTTCATGACCATCGCCGAAGTTATACAGAAGAGACTGTCGAAAAGAATTTTAAAAGAAGTTGTCAGAAAAAGGTGATTTATAATTTAAAATTTAGGCTTATAAATAAAATAAATATATACCTTTTTCAAGTTTTCATTTCCTTCAAAACTTGACCCAGCCTTGACTCCTTCCTGGGGTGTAACCTAGCCTTGGCACCTTCGTAGGGTGTGATCTATCTATGGCACCTAACAAGCATTGACACCTTTCTAACATTAGATTGGTTAGCTAGATTGGTCTTTTTGTACAACTTATTATGCTGCATAATCTCTGTATCTCTTTACTCATAGGTTTCTAAGTGGGAAGACAGGGTCCACCACACCTATCAAGGTACTGGGAGGTTTGTCCTTTGGGTTCAAAATCACAAGACCGCTACGCAACAAATTGCTTTATTTGTGCTAACTGGAGAAGAAATAATGGTAATATTTCTCTTAAACTCCTTCTTACTTTTTGTGGTTGAAATGTGGCTTTTCAGTCTTCTTACTAATTTATTTTCCTCCCAGTGGTTAAAAATTTACTTTGAAAAAGTTAGACCAACTCTGATTAAAAGAGACACTTCAAAAGACAAATTTTTCTTATCAACCAAAGAAAGGAAGATTCACGACATCTCCAATTATATCAGTCGGTACCACAGAAAGTATCACAAATGTCACATATAATTCTTAAAGGGGTTATCTAACCGCTATAATGACCCCCTAATGCCTCGGCCCCTCATATGGATTATACTTCGCCCGCTCCCTGGCACAGTCGTCTCGCGGATCAAAATATGCTAGGAAGGCTTGTCCTCGTAGCGGACTGCTATTAGCAGCTCCCCAGTCGCCAGATGTTGTGATCCGCATGAGAGGGGAACACAGGCCCCAGGCTGCCCCGAAAATATTGGGACATCGGGAAAAATTGTGTGGGATCTATTGGCGCCATTCCTGCACAAAGGGTACCACGTGTACACCGATAATTTTTACACCAGTATACCCCTTTTTAAATCAGTCCATGCTGCAAACACAGGGGCTTGTGGGACAGTCTATAAAAATAGAGTGGGATACCCACAAACCGCTGGTGTCCAAGCATTTGGAGAGAGGAACATCCTTCGCCCTTGCAAGTGACCAGCTGCTTTCAGTGAAGTGGAAGGACAGGAAGGATGTCTACATGCTCACCACCGTGCATGCAGACACCACAGTGGTAATTAAGGAGAGGGGGGCTACCGCTGACAAACACAAACCACCGTGTGACAGACTATAATAAATTTATGGGAGGTGTAGACTTCTCAGACCAGGCGCTTCAACCCTACCTGGTGAAGCGAAAAAACAGATCTACCTCATTCAGATTGCTACCTATAATAGTTTTGTTTTATTTAAAAAGGCCCAAGGAACCCTCAACTTTCTTGAGTTCCAGGAGAAGGTGGCTGAGAGTCTCCTGTTTGAGTCCCCCGCACCTGGGCAAGCCTTTGAATCTGAGGATGTTCGAAGGCTTTCAAAACGCCACTTCCCTTACCTCGTCCCTGCCAGCAAGACATATGCTCAGAAACTATGCCTGGTATGTAGCAAACATGAAAGGAGGAGGGACACCCGATTTTACGGCCCCAGTTGCCCATGACAACCAGGCCTCTGCAATTACCCGTTTTTAGACATACCACACGGTCGCAAATTATTAATTTTTTTCAATACCAAAAAGGGTGGTTTTTCAGGAAGTCGATTTATTCTAATTTTGTTCAGTTTGAGGGCTTTCCGGGAAGTGAGGGATCCTTTTGGGATGGGTTGTGGAGCTAATTTTATTTTCAGACATTGGAACAAATCTTACCTTTTCTGATTTGTTTTCCTAATTTCATTTTTTATGACTATGTCCTGCCACACAAAGCTGTTAATTCCATTCACATTACTGTATCATGATATTGGCATGATATTTTTTTTATTTGGAGGATCTCTAATGAGTGAGTTGTTCCTCACCAGTACACTAAGGGCTTTATTAAGATTTTTTTTTTTTGTGGACACCCCACAACATGTCTAGAAATCCTGATATCATTTTGGGAATTTGTGATCCATTACTGTTCCTACAGACGGTTCTGGACACTGTCCTTTAATTTATTCTGTAGGTGACTGGTTGATTGTGTGCATAGTGGTTTCTACCTTGCTGGGCAGGGGCCTGTTATGGTGCACCGCGTCACTTAGCACGTTTGTCTCTCATATAGGGATTGATGGAGCTAAAGAGACGCTGTACGACCAGTCACTGTCCTTTAATGCCAGCTTGTCATTATAGCCCTATCGGTGTTCTTGTATCTTGTGAACAAACTGGAATTTGCAACATAGGAGACATTTTCTCCATTTTATTGGAATTGTTGCTTTTCACTACAGTTCAGTTTTTTTCCTGCGATATTTTATTATATGTCAGACCAGAACGCTGCTCACAACAGCATTAGAATGACATAAATGCGGGACAACTGCTTTGTTAGCAAGACATAGTCATATGTACAGGCAAATGTCTTTTTAGAAATTTGCCTCCCTTATAAGTGTACAGCTTCACTTCTCATCTGTATGCGCCACAAAGATTAGAATGTGGCGGATTTCTAAGACAGTAACAGGGTTACCCATCTAAAAATATTTTTTCTCCAATTTCCTGTGAAAATTTTATTAACAATTTGAATAAAACCATATATACTGATCATTTCATCCTATAATAATTTTGCACTCAGTATGCTCACTACACCACTAGATGCACGCTTTAAGGGATCTAGTTTTTAAAATGGGGTCATTTATAAGGGTTTTCTATCATTTTGCAGCTCAACACCATTAAAAGTGTGCAATGAGGCCTGAAACATTTATTAATTTATTATTTGAAAGCCACTTGGTGCTCCTTTATGTTTCGGCCTACTGCCACAATGAGCATATTTCCAAAGACAAGAGAAATTGGTTGATATATTTTGGGGTGTACTTCTTCATTTGTATTTGCCAAGTACAAAAAAACTGTTCTTAAATTGACATTTTTGTGGAAAAATGAAAAAAAAACTTAGGGGATATAGTTTTCAAAATGCGGAAATTTATGGAGGTTTCTATTGGGTGATACATTTTGGCGTGTACTTCTTCATTTTCATGTGCTCTGTAGGAAAAAAAACTGTCTTTAAATTGAGACTTTTGTATAAAAAATGAAAAAAAAATTTTCGCCTGATTAGCATTAATTTCTACAAAACACTAGGAGGTCTAAAAGCTCACTACACCCCTAGATGAATACCTTAGGGGTCTAGTTTTCAAAATGGGGTACTTTATGGGTGTTTTCTATTGTTTTGGCAACTCAACGCCATTACAATTGTGCAGTGGGGCCTAAAACATTTTCAAGCAAATTTGTGTTCTGAAAGCCACTGAATGCTCCTGGGCCCTGCCGTTTGTCAAGACATAAGATTAGGGCCACAATCGGGATATTTCTGAAGACAGGAGAAATAGGGTGATACATTTTGGGGTGTACTTCTACATTTTCATGTGCTTTGTAGAAAAAGAACTGTCTTTAACCACTTCCCATCCGGGCCATTTACCCTCTTCCTGACCAGGCCTAATTTTGCAAATCTGACATGTGTCACTTCATGTGGTAATAACTTTGGAACGCTTTTACTTATCCAAGCCATTCTGAGATTGTTTTCTTGTGACACATTGTACTTTGTGTTAATGGTAAATTTGAGTCAATATATTTTACCTTTATTTATAAAAAATCCAAAATTTACTGAAAATTTTGAAAAAAATCACAATTTTTTAAATATTAATTTCTCAGCTTTTAAGCTGCATAGGGATATCTAGTAAAATTGTTATTAATGAACATTCACCATATGTCCACTTTATGCTGGCATAATTTTGGAAATGTAATTTTATTTTTTGAGGACGTTAGAAGGCTTCGAATTTTAGATACAATTTTTAAGATTTTCATGAAAATTTCCAATAAGGACCTTTGCAGTTCTAAAGTGACTTTGAGGGGCTTAAATAATAGAAACCTCCCATAAATGAACATATTTTAGAAACTACAGCCCCAATGTAATCCAAACTTTTACAAAGTTTGTTAACCCTTTAGATTTTTTAAAACAGAAGGAAGGTGAAATTTAAAAATATTTTTTTTTGCAGATTTTCAATTTTTAATTCATTTTTCCTATAAGATAGCAAATTAAACCTGAATATTTATTTTCCTGATTCTGAAGTTTGCAGAAACACCCCATATGTGGTTGTAAACTGCTCTGTGACCGGCAGTAATGAGAGGGAGATAGTACAAGCATTTGTGATGGCTTTGACAGCTTGTCAGAGTGATCAAAAGCCTGGAGACCAGGAAAAAAGGTCTCAGGTTAAAGCTCCATGTTCTTGGCTGTCAGGAGGCAGCTGAGTCATGGAGCTTCTATGTACAGGTGCTGCACACAGGGGGCAAAGCTCAAGGACGTTTTAAAACGTCCATTCAGAAATAGAGATCCACTACCAGGACGTTTATAGTCAATGGGCAGACAGGAAGTAGTTAAATTGACACTTTTGAGTCAAAAATGAAAATGTATTATTTTCACCTTCTTAGCATTAATTTCTTTAAAAAACTAGGGGGTCAAAAAGCTCATTACACCCATAGATTAAAGGGTTATTCTCATTTTAGACAATGGGGGCATATCGCTAGGATATGCCCCCATTGTCTTATAGGTGCGGGTCCCACCGCTGGGACCCGCATCTATATCCAGAACGGAGCCACCGAAATGAATGAGGGCGCACTGCGCATGCGCAGCCGCCCTCCATTCATTTCTATGGGGCCGCCGAAAATAGCCGAGCTGGCTCGGCTACTTCCGTCGGCTCCATAGAAATGAATGGGAGCGCACCGCGCATGCACGGCCCGGCTCCCATTCATTTCTATGAGCGGCGCGGGGAGCTGCGCCTGGTGGTGGCCGGACCCCCGGAAACATGGGGTCCTCCAGGCGCAGCGCTCCCCGCTCCGTTCTGGAGATAGGTGCGGGTCCCAGCGGTGGGACCCGCACCTATAAGACAATGGGGGCATATCCTAGCGATATGCCCCCATTGTCTAAAATGAGACCCCTTTAATATGTTAAGGGGTCTAGTATTCAAAATGGGGTCACTTTTGGAGGGTCTATTAGTCACTTATAAGCCTCTGCAAACTTGGCTTGTTGCAGGAAAAAATATGTACTTCAAAAATTTTAAAATTAATGTTAAAATGGTAAGTCTCCTAAATTAAAAAAAAGTTAGTTTTTTGTAAGTGCAGCCAAAATAAAGTAAAGATGTGTAAATATATTTATGATAAAAATATTGAATAGTATTTATGTATGTATGTGAAATATTGCAGTTCAAAATGTACACATTGTCATAGATTTTTACGTTTTTTAATAAAGACACTCATATTGTATAGGTAAAATTTTACAACCTAAGTACAATATGTGACAAGAAAACAATGTCAGAATTACTTTGATGTGCAAAACCTTTACAAAGTTATCTGCTAAAGTGACACATGCCAGATTTACAAAATCTGGCTTGGTCATTAAGGCCCAAACAGGCTTGGTCACTAAGGGGTTAAAAATTGGGTTTTGGAAATTTTCTTAAAAAATGTTAAGCCTTCTTAAGTCCCCAAAAAATCCGAACATGATGTAGACAATATAGGGAATGTAAAGTAATAACTATTTTTGGAGGTATGACTATTTTAAAAGTAGACAAATTTAAATTTGCTAATTTTTCCAAATTTCTTTGTAAATTCGGTATTTTTTTATAAATAAAAATGAAATGTAAATAAATGCTTGAAATAGATCATTCTGTGTGTAATGAATCTTTATACGAGTTTCACTTTTTGAAATGAATTACTGTAGTATATTAACTTTAAACGCTTCAGGACCCTGCCATTTTTCACCTTAAGCACCAGGCTGTTTTTTGGAAATTTACTTTAACTTTATGTGGTAATAACTTTGTAACGCTTTACTTATCCAAGCCATTCTGAGACTGTTTTCACGTGACACACTGTACTTCATGATAGTGGTAAATTTCAGTCAATATTTTTCATTATTTAAAAATTACCAAATTTACCAAAAATGGGAAAAATCTGCAACTATCCAAATTTCAAATTTCCTTGCTTTTTTTAATTTTTTATTTAAGAACCCCCACCTTCCTCCTCTTCTTCGCGATGCTTCTCTTTTCCCTCCGTAACCAGATGTGGGGATGAGGGGCATACGGATTGAAGAACATAATACCTATAACCATTTTCCTAGAATTTCCATACTGACCAAATCTTAGCCTATTTAACAATACATTTATCTCCCTGTATAAGATGTTTTCATATCTTTTCACCTTGTTCACCATGTTTAACCACTCACTCGAGTTATCAATAGTCTGGCCAAAAACATTATTTTAACTAACATCTTCATGGCTTTAGAACAATATACTTGAGAGAGATCACTTAGTAACTAACATTGTGGCGTGAACGGAATCTGGACCCTCAGCTTTTGAGTAATAAAATTATATATTGAACCCCAGTATACCTCTAGTTCTGGGCATGACCAAAAAATTATCCCCAGATGTATCACACCATGGACAATAAGATGTCCCTCTTAACACACATTTATTCAACCATAGCGGCGTAATATATACTCTATGTAAAATATTAAATTGTATCAAAATGTGATGTTATGTGACACAAATCTTAAACTACCAAAAATTACTTAAGTTGCTCCTTTGAGTTAACAAAGAAAAAGGAAGAACTTCTCCATTCCTAATCCTTTTATCCCCAACCAATCTCTAATAGTGACCCAAGACCTGGAGAAAAATTTCCCAGCCGCCTTATAATTTTTGCTTAGGATTACCAAGTCTCCCAGATTCTAACAAAGTAAATATATTACTATAGCTTGGCACCTTTTGGTCCGAAGTGTTTAGCATGATAGATACCACATTCAATATTGTAGTCCCTAGGGTCTCCTGATCTGGTGTGTTGGGGCTCACGCAAGACCTTCCAGTAACGGAGGGACAAAAATTAGCGATAGCAAAGATTCTTTATTCTTCTAGGAAGCTTATTGCAAAATATCGGATCCAGCCTTTGGGTCAGAACAAACAGGAGCTAATTGGGTCTATAAATCAATTGATACATATTGAAAGAGGCAACTACCTGAAAAGAGGAGCTATGGCCAAATTTCGGAAACAGTAGGAGTATTGGTTTACCCGTTTAGGGTTGGCATCGCAAGAATTATTACGATCTTGGGTGATGGAGAACATGGGGTTGGCTGGTTTGGTTGGGAGGGGAAGTAACACAATGTTGGCTTGATAGGCGCATGGTATATTGGATAAGACATGATGGGGTGTACTATCAGTACAGTGATGTGGGGAGTGGGCACCGCGCGGAGAAGGGGTAGGGTGGGGGTGGGTAGGATGTTATTTTGTTGTACGTAATGCAAGTTGTCTTAATGTACAATGAAAAACCAAGAAAATTGACTTGATTTAAAAAAGCATTAAGCGTGCCTCCTGAGCTACTGGGGCTCTTTTCAAGTGTTTCTGTGTGGTTGTGGGGGATGCAGCCAGTAGATCAAGTGGTACTGTTGCAGAGTCAATCATGTGACACTGAAAGTCATGCAAGAGATATCAGCATTGCACTGTATGTATGGTTTTGCCATTGTCCGGCCTGCTGGCTTTGTCTCCCATTGTCGCATTTAGGTTTCCAGTCGGAGGCGCGGGAGCAACTGGAGGTACATATTTAAGACACTTCAATTTAGCATTGCAAGCCATCCCTTATAATACTGTTAACAGCACAATTTTGAAAGGAGGAGTGATCCATATTTGCAACAAAATTGATCATTAAAAGTATGGCTACACGTTTTTCTTGATAGAGACAAAAGCTTTTGTACAATTGTGTCATGATGAATTGTAATGATCGATTTGTTTTACCTCATATGTACCAAATAAAGACACGACAAATGTAACTTTTATTATTATTCCGTGTTTTTCACTGTATTGTAGTTTTATTATGCAAAAAGCTCAATAAAAACAATGAGTTAAAAAAAATATATTACCATATGGGGAAGATACAACCAAAGTCCGACACAAAGCACTTTTTCTCCATTCACACTACCACAACTGCGTAGCTGTGAAATAACCCTTGAAATAGGGCACTTAGCAATTGGGAAGCAATCACATAACATCACGCTATCCTCCTCCCCCCTACTTGCCACCTGTTTTCTCTGGTTGCGCTGCTACTCCTGGATCTGGGTTGCTGAGGTGGTGGAGGCTTACTGTTTCCTGCCTTGCTGCCATTCCCCTGCTATTGCCGCCCCTTCATTCCTGTTGTGCTGTCCTTCTCCTGTTGAGCCTGGTTTCCTCCTGTGATGTAGGTTCCTGTGGACCGCGAAGCTGCCTTGCCCGCCTCCTTGGTCTGCGCCCTTTGTCTTCTGCTGGTGTTCCTCTCCTCTCTGGCCCCCCTCCTCCTGGACTGACTGCTACTTTGAATTTAGACGCACGCCGGACTTCTCCTCGTGGTGTTTAGTGTCCCTGGTGAATTGATTTAACCCCTGAATCACTGCAAGCTTTCTCTTGACACAAACCCTTTTCTTAAATTGGAGATATTTCTAACAATTTCTCTGCTTTTAAAACAGATAATGATACCTAATATAATAGCTATTACTTTACATTCCCTGTATGTCTACTTGCGCCTCTAGAGTAGAAACTCCAAAAAAGTGACCCATTTTGAAAACTACCGGATAAGGTGCAGTTTTGGTACTATATTAGGCCCCTTTCACACGAGCGAGTTTTCCGCACGGGTGCAAGTTCTGCTTTGCATGAAAAACGCAGCATGTTCTATATTCTGCGTTTTTCACGTAGCCCTGGCCCCATAAAAGTGAATGAGGCTTCAGTGGAAAACGCATTGCATCCTGAAGCAAGTACGGATGCAATGCGTTTTTCACTGATGGTTGCTAAGAGATGTTGTAAACCTTCAGTTTTTTATGACGCACAAGAAAAACGCATCAAAACTAAATGCACCTGAGCGGAAACAACTGAACGCAATCGCAGACAAAACTGACAACTTGCTTGCAAAATGGTGCACGTTTTTTAGAACGCACCCTGAGCGCATCCGGACCTAATCCGTCACGCTCGTGTGAAAGAGGCCTTATATTACACTTTTTGTGTGGCTAGGTAACAAAAAATAGCTGTTTTGGCACCATTTTTGGTTTTTTATAATGTTCATCTGACAGGTTAGATCATGTGCTATTTTTATAGAGCAGGCTGTTATGGATGCGACAATACCAAATATGGCTACTTTTTTGTTTCAGTTTTATATAAAGCATTTTTGAAAAAAAAAATTATTTTCTAATGTATATTCTGAAAGCCAGTTTATTTTTTGGCGACTGTCTTATGTAGAGGCTCAATTTTTGTGGGTTGAGATGACGGTTTGATTGTTACTATTTTGGGGTACGTATGACTTTGCTTGGTATTACACTTTTTGTCATGTAAAGTGACAAAAAATAGCTTTCTTGACTGTTTTTATGTGACAGGATGTTACGGCAATACCTAATATTTTTTATTTTAAGTTTTACACAATAAAAGCATTTTTGAAACAAAAACAATCATGTTTTAGTGTCTCCATATTCTGAGAGCCATAGTTTTTTTTATTTTTTTGCAGGATGAGATAAGAGTTAAAGCGGCTCTGTCACTAGGTTTTAACCTATGTATTTAAATACATAGGTTAAAACCCCTTGACTTCTACAGTTAGAACATACCTTTATTGCAGAGTACAGCGCAGCGGTTGTGCTGAAAAAAGACCTTTAATCTTTATGTTAATGAGCCTTCGGAGCACCGGGGGGCGGGCTCTTTCTTCCTGAGCACCGCTTCTTCACCGCCCCCGGGTCCCGAGGCTCTCCCCGATGCCGACGTCCACGCCCCTCTGAAAATTGATTGACAGCTGAAATCCCGCCGGCGCATGCGCAGAAGCGCTTGCAGTGCCGAACACCGCAAGCGCTTCCATCCTTGTGCGCACGCGCCGTCACTTCCGGGTTCAGCGAAGTGACGGCGCGTGCGCACAAGGATGGAAGCGCTTGCGGTGTTCGGCACTGCAAGCGCTTCTGCGCATGCGCCGGCGGGATTTCAGCTGTCAATCAATTTTCAGAGGGGCGTGGACGTCGGCATCGGGGAGAGCCTCGGGACCCGGGGGGCGGTGAAGAAGCGGTGCTCAGGAAGAAAGAGCCCGCCCCCCGGTGCTCCGAAGGCTCATTAACATAAAGATTAAAGGTCTTTTTTCAGCACAACCGCTGCGCTGTACTCTGCAATAAAGGTATGTTCTAACTGTAGAAGTCAAGGGGTTTTAACCTATGTATTTAAATACATAGGTTAAAACCTAGTGACAGAGCCTCTTTAATTGGTACTATTTTGGAGGGCATGTGCCTTTTTGATTGCTTTTGTTGCACTTTTGGTGATGTAAGGTGACAAAAAAATGCTGTTTTACCAGTTTTTATTTTATTTTTTTCTACAACGTTCAGGTGAGGGGTTAGGTCCTGTGATATTTTTATACAGTCATGGCCAAAAGTTTTGAGAATGACACAAATATATTTTCACATGATCTGCTGCCCTCTGGTTTTTATGTGTGTTTGTCAGATGTTTTTATCACATACAGAAATATAATTGCAATCATATTATGAGTAACAAAAGCTTATATTGACAGTTAGAATGAGTTAATGCAGCAAGTCAATATTTGCAGTGTTGACCCTTCTTCTTCAGGACCTCTGCAATTCTCCCTGGCATGCTCTCAATCAACTTCTGGACCAAATCCTGACTGATAGCAGTCCATTCTTGCACAATCAATGCTTGCATTTTGTCAGAATTTGTAGGTTTTTGTTTGTCCACCTGTCTCTTGATGATTGACCACAAGTTCTCAATGGGATTAAGATCTGGGGAGTTTCCAGGCCATGGACCCAAAATCTCTATGTTTTGTTCCCTGAGCCATTTAGTTATCACCTTTGCTTTATGGCAAGGTGCTCCATCATGCTGGAAAAGGCATTGTTGATCGCCAAACTGCTCTTGGACGGTTGGGAGAAGTTGCTCTCGGAGGACATTCTGGTACCATTCTTTATTCATGGCTGTGTTTTTAG
>ONZH01006517.1:0-115362 GCA_900303285.1 Rhinella marina | reverse complement strand
GCAGTATTATAGTAGTTATATTCTTGTACATAGGAGCAGTATTATAGTAGTTATATTCTTGTACATAGGAGCAGTATTATAGTAGTACATAGGAGCAGTATTATAGTAGTTATATTCTTGTACATAGGAGCAGTATTATAGTAGTTATATTCTTGTACATAGGAGGCAGTATTATAGTAGTTATATTCTTGTACATAGGAGCAGTATTATAGTAGTTATATTCTTGTACATAGGAGCAGTATTATAGTAGTTATATTCTTGTACATAGGAGCAGTATTATAGTAGTTATATTCTTGTACATAGGAGCAGTATTATAGTAGTTATATTCTTGTACATAGGAGCAGTATTATAGTAGTTATATTCTTGTACATAGGAGCAGTATTATAGTAGTTATATTCTTGTACATAGGAGCAGTATTATAGTAGTTATATTCTTGTACATAGGAGCAGTATTATAGTAGTTATATTCTTGTACATAGGAGCAGTATTATAGTAGTTATATTCTTGTACATAGGAGCAGTATTATAGTAGTTATATTCTTGTACATAGGAGGCAGTATTATAGTAGTTATATTCTTGTACATAGGAGGCAGTATTATAGTAGTTATATTCTTGTACATAGGAGCAGTATTATAGTAGTTATATTCTTGTACATAGGAGCAGTATTATAGTAGTTATATTCTTGTACATAGGAGGCAGTATTATAGTAGTTATATTCTTGTACATAGGAGCAGTATTATAGTAGTTATATTCTTGTACATAGGAGGGCAGTATTATAGTAGTTATATTCTTGTACATAGGAGGCAGTATTATAGTAGTTATATTCTTGTACATAGGAGCAGTATTATAGTAGTTATATTCTTGTACATAGGAGGCAGTATTATAGTAGTTATATTCTTGTACATAGGAGGCAGTATTATAGTAGTTATATTCTTGTACATAGGAGCAGTATTATAGTAGTTATATTCTTGTACATAGGAGCAGTATTATAGTAGTTATATTCTTGTACATAGGAGCAGTATTATAGTAGTTATATTCTTGTACATAGGAGCAGTATTATAGTAGTTATATTCTTGTACATAGGAGCAGTATTATAGTAGTTATATTCTTGTACATAGGAGCAGTATTATAGTAGTTATATTCTTGTACATAGGAGCAGTATTATAGTAGTTATATTCTTGTACATAGGAGCAGTATTATAGTAGTTATATTCTTGTACATAGGAGCAGTATTATAGTAGTTATATTCTTGTACATAGGAGGCAGTATTATAGTAGTTATATTCTTGTACATAGGGAGCAGTATTATAGTAGTTTATATTCTTGTACATAGGAGCAGTATTATAGTAGTTATATTCTTGTACATAGGAGGCAGTATTATAGTAGTTATATTCTTGTACATAGGAGCAGTATTATAGTAGTTATATTTCTTGTACATAGGAGCAGTATTATAGTAGTTTATATTCTTGTACATAGGAGCAGTATTATAGTAGTTATATTCTTGTACATAGGAGCAGTATTATAGTAGTTATATTCTTGTACATAGGAGCAGTATTATAGTAGTTATATTCTTGTACATAGGAGCAGTATTATAGTAGTTATATTCTTGTACATAGGAGGCAGTATTATAGTAGTTTATATTCTTGTACATAGGAGCAGTATTATAGTAGTTTATATTCTTGTACATAGGAGCAGTATTATAGTAGTTATATTCTTGTACATAGGAGGCAGTATTATAGTAGTTATATTCTTGTACATAGGAGCAGTATTATAGTAGTTATATTCTTGTACATAGGAGGCAGTATTATAGTAGTTATATTCTTGTACATAGGAGCAGTATTATAGTAGTTATATTCTTGTACATAGGAGGCAGTATTATAGTAGTTATATTCTTGTACATAGGAGCAGTATTATAGTAGTTATATTCTTGTACATAGGAGGCAGTATTATAGTAGTTATATTCTTGTACATAGGAGCAGTATTATAGTAGTTATATTTCTTGTACATAGGAGCAGTATTATAGTAGTTATATTCTTGTACATAGGAGGCAGTATTATAGTAGTTATATTCTTGTACATAGGAGCAGTATTATAGTAGTTTATATTCTTGTACATAGGAGCAGTATTATAGTAGTTATATTCTTGTACATAGGAGGCAGTATTATAGTAGTTATATTCTTGTACATAGGAGCAGTATTATAGTAGTTATATTCTTGTACATAGGAGCAGTATTATAGTAGTTATATTCTTGTACATAGGAGCAGTATTATAGTAGTTATATTCTTGTACATAGGAGCAGTATTATAGTAGTTATATTCTTGTACATAGGAGCAGTATTATAGTAGTTTATATTCTTGTACATAGGAGCAGTATTATAGTAGTTATATTCTTGTACATAGGAGCAGTATTATAGTAGTTATATTCTTGTACATAGGAGGCAGTATTATAGTAGTTATATTCTTGTACATAGGAGCAGTATTATAGTAGTTATATTCTTGTACATAGGAGCAGTATTATAGTAGTTATATTCTTGTACATAGGAGGCAGTATTATAGTAGTTTATATTCTTGTACATAGGAGGCAGTATTATAGTAGTTATATTCTTGTACATAGGAGCAGTATTATAGTAGTTATATTCTTGTACATAGGAGCAGTATTATAGTAGTTATATTCTTGTACATAGGAGCAGTATTATAGTAGTTATATTCTTGTACATAGGAGCAGTATTATAGTAGTTATATTCTTGTACATAGGAGCAGTATTATAGTAGTTATATTCTTGTACATAGGAGCAGTATTATAGTAGTTATATTCTTGTACATAGGAGCAGTATTATAGTAGTTATATTCTTGTACATAGGAGCAGTATTATAGTAGTTATATTCTTGTACATAGGAGGCAGTATTATAGTAGTTATATTCTTGTACATAGGAGCAGTATTATAGTAGTTATATTCTTGTACATAGGAGCAGTATTATAGTAGTTATATTCTTGTACATAGGAGGCAGTATTATAGTAGTTATATTCTTGTACATAGGAGCAGTATTATAGTAGTTATATTCTTGTACATAGGAGCAGTATTATAGTAGTTATATTCTTGTACATAGGAGGCAGTATTATAGTAGTTATATTCTTGTACATAGGAGCAGTATTATAGTAGTTATATTCTTGTACATAGGAGCAGTATTATAGTAGTTATATTCTTGTACATAGGAGCAGTATTATAGTAGTTATATTCTTGTACATAGGAGGCAGTATTATAGTAGTTATATTCTTGTACATAGGAGCAGTATTATAGTAGTTATATTCTTGTACATAGGAGCAGTATTATAGTAGTTATATTCTTGTACATAGGAGGCAGTATTATAGTAGTTATATTCTTGTACATAGGAGGCAGTATTATAGTAGTTATATTCTTGTACATAGGAGCAGTATTATAGTAGTTATATTCTTGTACATAGGAGGCAGTATTATAGTAGTTATATTCTTGTACATAGGAGCAGTATTATAGTAGTTATATTCTTGTACATAGGAGCAGTATTATAGTAGTTATATTCTTGTACATAGGAGCAGTATTATAGTAGTTATATTCTTGTACATAGGAGGCAGTATTATAGTAGTTATATTCTTGTACATAGGAGCAGTATTTATAGTAGTTATATTCTTGTACATAGGAGCAGTATTATAGTAGTTATATTCTTGTACATAGGGAGCAGTATTATAGTAGTTATATTCTTGTACATAGGAGCAGTATTATAGTAGTTATATTCTTGTACATAGGAAGCAGTATTATAGTAGTTATATTCTTGTACATAGGAGCAGTATTATAGTAGTTATATTCTTGTACATAGGAGCAGTATTATAGTAGTTATATTCTTGTACATAGGAGCAGTATTATAGTAGTTATATTCTTGTACATAGGAGCAGTATTATAGTAGTTATATTCTTGTACATAGGAGCAGTATTTATAGTAGTTATATTCTTGTACATAGGAGCAGTATTATAGTAGTTATATTCTTGTACATAGGAGCAGTATTATAGTAGTTATATTCTTGTACATAGGAGCAGTATTATAGTAGTTATATTCTTGTACATAGGAGCAGTATTATAGTAGTTATATTCTTGTACATAGGAGCAGTATTATAGTAGTTATATTCTTGTACATAGGAGCAGTATTATAGTAGTTATATTCTTGTACATAGGAGGCAGTATTATAGTAGTTATATTCTTGTACATAGGAGGGCAGTATTATAGTAGTTATATTCTTGTACATAGGAGCAGTATTATAGTAGTTATATTCTTGTACATAGGAGCAGTATTATAGTAGTTATATTCTTGTACATAGGAGCTATAGTTATATGTACATAGGAGCAGTATTATAGTAGTTATATTCTTGTACATAGGAGCAGTATTATAGTAGTTATATTCTTGTACATAGGAGGCAGTATTATAGTAGTTATATTCTTGTACATAGGAGCAGTATTATAGTAGTTATATTCTTGTACATAGGAGCAGTATTATAGTAGTTATATTCTTGTACATAGGAGGCAGTATTATAGTAGTTATATTCTTGTACATAGGAGCAGTATTATAGTAGTTATATTCTTGTACATAGGAGCAGTATTATAGTAGTTTATATTCTTGTACATAGGAGCAGTATTATAGTAGTTATATTCTTGTACATAGGAGCAGTATTATAGTAGTTATATTCTTGTACATAGGAGCAGTATTATAGTAGTTATATTCTTGTACATAGGAGCAGTATTATAGTAGTTATATTCTTGTACATAGGAGCAGTATTATAGTAGTTTATATTCTTGTACATAGGAGCAGTATTATAGTAGTTATATTCTTGTACATAGGAGCAGTATTATAGTAGTTATATTCTTGTACATAGGAGCAGTATTATAGTAGTTATATTCTTGTACATAGGAGCAGTATTATAGTAGTTATATTCTTGTACATAGGAGCAGTATTATAGTAGTTATATTCTTGTACATAGGAGCAGTATTATAGTAGTTATATTCTTGTACATAGGAGCAGTATTATAGTAGTTATATTCTTGTACATAGGAGCAGTATTATAGTAGTTATATTCTTGTACATAGGAGCAGTATTATAGTAGTTATATTCTTGTACATAGGAGGCAGTATTTATAGTAGTTATATTCTTGTACATAGGAGGCAGTATTATAGTAGTTATATTCTTGTACATAGGAGCAGTATTATAGTAGTTATATTCTTGTACATAGGAGCAGTATTATAGTAGTTATATTCTTGTACATAGGAGCAGTATTATAGTAGTTATATTCTTGTACATAGGAGCAGTATTATAGTAGTTATATTCTTGTACATAGGAGGCAGTATTATAGTAGTTATATTCTTGTACATAGGAGCAGTATTATAGTAGTTATATTCTTGTACATAGGAGCAGTATTATAGTAGTTATATTTCTTGTACATAGGAGCAGTATTATAGTAGTTATATTCTTGTACATAGGAGGCAGTATTATAGTAGTTATATTTCTTGTACATAGGAGCAGTATTATTAGTAGTAGTTATATTCTTGTACATAGGAGCAGTATTATAGTAGTTTATATTCTTGTACATAGGAGCAGTATTATAGTAGTTATATTCTTGTACATAGGAGCAGTATATATAGTAGTTATATTCTTGTACATAGGAGCAGTATTATAGTAGTTATATTCTTGTACATAGGAGGCAGTATTATAGTAGTTATATTCTTGTACATAGGAGCAGTATTATAGTAGTTATATTCTTGTACATAGGAGCAGTATTATAGTAGTTATATTCTTGTACATAGGAGCAGTATTATAGTAGTTATATTCTTGTACATAGGAGGCAGTATTATAGTAGTTATATTCTTGTACATAGGAGCAGTATTATAGTAGTTATATTCTTGTACATAGGAGCAGTATTATAGTAGTTATATTCTTGTACATAGGAGCAGTATTATAGTAGTTATATTCTTGTACATAGGAGCAGTATATAGTAGTTATATTCTTGTACATAGGAGCAGTATTATAGTAGTTATATTCTTGTACATAGGAGGCAGTATTATAGTAGTTATATTCTTGTACATAGGAGCAGTATTATAGTAGTTATATTCTTGTACATAGGAGCAGTATATATAGTAGTTATATTCTTGTACATAGGAGCAGTATTATAGTAGTTATATTCTTGTACATAGGAGCAGTATTATAGTAGTTATATTCTTGTACATAGGAGCAGTATTATAGTAGTTATATTCTTGTACATAGGAGCAGTATTATAGTAGTTATATTCTTGTACATAGGGAGCAGTATTATAGTAGTTATATTCTTGTACATAGGAGCAGTATTATAGTAGTTATATTCTTGTACATAGGAGCAGTATTATAGTAGTTATATTCTTGTACATAGGAGCAGTATTATAGTAGTTATATTCTTGTACATAGGAGCAGTATTATAGTAGTTATATTCTTGTACATAGGAGCAGTATTATAGTAGTTATATTTCTTGTACATAGGAGCAGTATTATAGTAGTTATATTCTTGTACATAGGAGCAGTATTATAGTAGTTATATTCTTGTACATAGAGGCAGTATTATAGTAGTTATATTCTTGTACATAGGAGCAGTATTATAGTAGTTATATTTCTTGTACATAGGAGCAGTATATATAGTAGTTATATTCTTGTACATAGGAGCAGTATTATAGTAGTTATATTCTTGTACATAGGAGCAGTATTATAGTAGTTATATTCTTGTACATAGGAGCAGTATTATAGTAGTTATATTCTTGTACATAGGAGCAGTATTATTTATAGTAGTTATATTCTTGTACATAGGAGCAGTATTATAGTAGTTATATTCTTGTACATAGGAGCAGTATTTATAGTAGTTATATTCTTGTACATAGGAGGCAGTATTATAGTAGTTATATTCTTGTACATAGGAGCAGTATTATAGTAGTTATATTCTTGTACATAGGAGCAGTATTATAGTAGTTATATTCTTGTACATAGGAGCAGTATTATAGTAGTTTATATTCTTGTACATAGGAGCAGTATTATAGTAGTTTATATTCTTGTACATAGGAGCAGTATTATAGTAGTTTATATTCTTGTACATAGGAGCAGTATTATAGTAGTTATATTCTTGTACATAGGAGAGCAGTATTATAGTAGTTATATTCTTGTACATAGGAGCAGTATTATAGTAGTTATATTCTTGTACATAGGAGCAGTATTATAGTAGTTATATTCTTGTACATAGGAGCAGTATTATAGTAGTTATATTCTTGTACATAGGAGGGCAGTATATTATAGTAGTTATATTCTTGTACATAGGAGCAGTATTATAGTAGTTATATTCTTGTACATAGGAGCAGTATTATAGTAGTTATATTCTTGTACATAGGAGCAGTATTATAGTAGTTATATTCTTTGTACATAGGAGCAGTATTATAGTAGTTATATTCTTGTACATAGGAGGCAGTATTATAGTAGTTATATTCTTGTACATAGGAGCAGTATTATAGTAGTAGTTATATTCTTGTACATAGGAGCAGTATTATAGTAGTTATATTTCTTGTACATAGGAGCAGTATTATAGTAGTTATATTCTTGTACATAGGAGCAGTATTATAGTAGTTATATTCTTGTACATAGAGAGCAGTATTATAGTAGTTATATTCTTGTACATAGGAGCAGTATTATAGTAGTTATATTCTTGTACATAGGAGCAGTATTATAGTAGTTATATTCTTGTACATAGGAGCAGTATATATAGTAGTTATATTCTTGTACATAGGAGGCAGTATTATAGTAGTTATATTCTTGTACATAGGAGGCAGTATTATAGTAGTTATATTCTTGTACATAGGAGCAGTATTATAGTAGTTATATTCTTGTACATAGGAGGCAGTATTATAGTAGTTATATTCTTGTACATAGGAGCAGTATTATAGTAGTAGTTATATTCTTGTACATAGGAGCAGTATTATAGTAGTTATATTCTTGTACATAGGAGGCAGTATTATAGTAGTTTATATTCTTGTACATAGGAGCAGTATTATAGTAGTTATATTCTTGTACATAGGAGGCAGTATTATAGTAGTTATATTCTTGTACATAGGAGCAGTATTATAGTAGTTATATTCTTGTACATAGGAGGCAGTATTATAGTAGTTATATTCTTGTACATAGGAGCAGTATTATAGTAGTTATATTCTTGTACATAGGAGGCAGTATTATAGTAGTTATATTCTTGTACATAGGAGCAGTATTATAGTAGTTATATTCTTGTACATAGGAGGCAGTATTATAGTAGTTATATTCTTGTACATAGGAGCAGTATTATAGTAGTTATATTCTTGTACATAGGAGCAGTATTTATAGTAGTTATATTCTTGTACATAGGAGCAGTATTATAGTAGTTATATTCTTGTACATAGGAGGCAGTATTATAGTAGTTATATTCTTGTACATAGGAGAGCAGTATTATAGTAGTTATATTCTTGTACATAGGAGCAGTATTATAGTAGTTATATTCTTGTACATAGGAGCAGTATTATAGTAGTTATATTCTTGTACATAGGAGCAGTATTATAGTAGTTATATTCTTGTACATAGGAGCAGTATTATAGTAGTTATATTCTTGTACATAGGAGCAGTATTATAGTAGTTTATATTCTTGTACATAGGAGCAGTATTATAGTAGTTATATTCTTGTACATAGGAGCAGTATTATAGTAGTTATATTCTTGTACATAGGAGCAGTATTATAGTAGTTATATTCTTGTACATAGGAGCAGTATTATAGTAGTTATATTCTTGTACATAGGAGCAGTATTATAGTAGTTATATTCTTGTACATAGGAGCAGTATTATAGTAGTTATATTCTTGTACATAGGAGCAGTATTATTAGTAGTTATATTCTTGTACATAGGAGCAGTATTATAGTAGTTTATATTCTTGTACATAGGAGCAGTATTATAGTAGTTATATTCTTGTACATAGGAGCAGTATTATAGTAGTTATATTCTTGTACATAGGAGCAGTATTATAGTAGTTATATTCTTGTACATAGGAGCAGTATTATAGTAGTTATATTCTTGTACATAGGAGGCAGTATTTATAGTAGTTATATTCTTGTACATAGGAGCAGTATTATAGTAGTTATATTCTTGTACATAGGAGCAGTATTATAGTAGTTATATTCTTGTACATAGGAGCAGTATTATAGTAGTTATATTCTTGTACATAGGAGCAGTATTATAGTAGTTATATTCTTGTACATAGGAGCAGTATTATAGTAGTTATATTCTTGTACATAGGAGCAGTATTATAGTAGTTATTATTCTTGTACATAGGAGCAGTATTATAGTAGTTATATTCTTGTACATAGGAGCAGTATTATAGTAGTTATATTCTTGTACATAGGAGCAGTATTATAGTAGTTATATTCTTGTACATAGGAGCAGTATTATAGTAGTTATATTCTTGTACATAGGAGCAGTATTATAGTAGTTATATTCTTGTACATAGGAGCAGTATTATAGTAGTTATATTCTTGTACATAGGAGCAGTATTATAGTAGTTATATTCTTGTACATAGGAGGCAGTATTATAGTAGTTATATTCTTGTACATAGGAGCAGTTTATGTTACTGTCTGTCCGGCATTAGCTTTTGTTCAACTAATTTTTATAGTGAGCATAAGTTTTACATTTTGTTTCTTATGGATCTCTGAGATCGCAGGCCACATGTTCGGAACGTGGCTGGGATTGTGTGGAGACTTGCGGTCAATGTGTCTTTTTATAAATAATAACAATGTGTCCGACTTCAAGCATGTAAGCAGATTATAATTCTGGAAATGATTTTCTATTTTAAGTTTAAATTCAAAATGGAAAAATCAACCCGAAGAACAGACATTAGGACAGTCGGGTTACATATTTACTCTCTTCCAGAGTCCTGCTGGTTTCCTGTTGGCTCTCAGACTGTGGTACTTTACATCTCTTTGTCACCCCCTGCTAGTTGGCTTTCTGTGCACCGCAAGCACTAATGGCTACAGTACATGTCCTATCGTAGGTTATCTTCCTCAAGCTTTTGGCGGGGTTTGTCAGAGTCTAATTTACAATGTGCTTAATTTTAAATGCAGCTCTCGGGGTGGCTGTAGTACAAAAATTCTCAAATGTCAATATGTGTGAGCTGTGCCTCTTCCAGGACTATCTCAGCTAATCAGAAGTACAGAGGAGACTGATAAATTAGTTTTCCTCACATTGTAGACTCGTTAGACCCAAATGTCCCCTCTGATTAGTCCTCTGCAAATCTTCAGACTGTCCTACTGATTCAGTTTTGTTCTTTTCAACACTTCAAAGGTCTTTACAGCAGGTGCATCCACTTACCATAGTAATAGCCCATGCAGGTGCTCCCCTAAAATGGATCCCCTAAAAACAGGAGTTGGGGGTACAAGGACCTTCTCTCCTGGATGGTTGGTAGAGTGGCAGGGCCTGATTGTATTGTTGCCATGGTGTCTTCTAACTGGACATGGACCCATCCAGAAGTCGTCATCCTCGGCTTCTTTAGGATGTTTTTGGACGTCCTAATTTATCGAAGTCCATAAGGAGGCACCAAACATGTCTCCACTTGGCATAAGTGTTTCACGTGAGGAGCAAATCTGAGCAAAGGGGGATTGTTTCCTCAGTTTTAGGGAAAACGAAACCACATGTCTCCTGATTGTAGACCCCAACTGACAACAGGACCAGGGGCCCAACTGACTGGGCCCCACAGCAAATTTTTCTACAGTCCCCCCCCCCCTTCCTCACAAACACACACAATATATATATACATACAAACATATATATATGTTTGTGTATACACACAGATAAACACACACACACATAGAGGACCTTTGATCATCTGACCTGATGACATCATCGAAGGTCCTTTAGCCTTCGATTACTGCATTCAAAAGGTCCTTGATACTGGTATGTACACCATTTCTAGTACATTTCAGGCCAGACTGGGCCCCCTGTAGATACAGTCACACTGGGGGCCCGGCCTGGCCTGAATAGTACTAGAAAAGACACTGTTCCAAGGCCCCTACTGCTCTCGGGCCCCGAAGCAGCTGCTTCCCCTGTAGTTATGCCACTGGACAGGACTGACCCTCGAAAGACACCCAAACCAGCTGGTTCCTAAAGAATGCATCGTCCTCTGGTGGAATGTACTAGGTGCCATGGGAATTGCGGAGCCAACATCCAATGCCTTTTCCGATGCCGCCAAAATACCGCAGTTATTTGGAAAACCTTTTCAGACTTAAAGACGGGAGTAATTAAATAATACAGGCACCGGGGGGTTGATGCTTTGGTTTTAGTGCCAAAGAAAATCTTGGAAGTCCGTTAAGGAATATTACGTAACTCAACATACAACGCTTCATTTTACAATTCTGTAACCAACATCTTCTTGTTTGTGACTTTTAGGACAGACTTGGCCAAAATGGGGCCAAGGGGCCCAATAAATAAAAAAGAAATTAGACTTTTTGTAATTGCCCTACATTTATCTTCTCACATCAGGGCCCATAAAGTCCTCTGCCCTTTCAGACCCTTCTAGGAATGAAGACCATTGTGCTCCTTGTTGGATCATATTTCAGTTTATAGTCAAAAAATTCCCAATGTCCATGGGGTCAAAATGAGATAAACCCTCACTCCTCCTTCTGAGTAGAGGTTGCCCTTTACTGTTGTCCTACAGCAATAGAGTCCTGAAATGATTTCAATCATGGAGATCATCTGAGAGGTCCACTTAAAGTTCTTCTGCGTTCTAGTCCCCACATCTTGACAACCATGAACCGTGAAGAACCAAGTGTATGAATATGAGATCAATTAGTCACCCTTGACCTTAAAATCACTTGACCAAAATATAATGGTTGAGACAAAGCATTGAGTGTGCTGATCTTGTGGAAGGTCACAGGGTCAGAGTTACATAGTGGAAGGAGCAGGGTCCTCCAAGCAGCACAGAGGATTTCAGGAGGAGTGTGCTGATCCTGTGGAGGTCACAGGCTGAGAGTTACATAGTGGAAGGAGCAGGGTCCTCCCAGCAGCACAGAGGATTTCAGGAGGAGTGTGCTGATCTTGTGGAGGTCACAGGCTGAGAGTTACATAGTGGAAGGAGCAGGGTCCTCCCAGCAGCACAGAGGATTTCAGGAGGAGTGTGCTGATCTTGTGGAGGTCACAGGATGAGAGTTACATAGTGGAAGGAGCAGGGTCCTCCCAGCAGCACAGAGGATTTCAGGAGGAGTGTGCTGATCTTGTGGAGGTCACAGGCTGAGAGTTACATAGTGGAAGGAGCAGGGTCCTCCCAGCAGCACAGAGGATTTCAGGAGAGGATTGTGCAGATCTTGTGGGAGGTCACAGGCTGAGAGTTACATAGTGGAAGGAGCAGGGTCCTCCCAGAAGCACAGAGGGTTTCAGGGAGGAGTGTGCTGATCCTATGGAAGTCACAGGCTGAGGGTTACATAGTGGAAGGAGCAGGGTCCTCCCAGCAGCACATAGGATTTCAGGAGAGGAGTGTGCTGATCTTGAGGGTGATTTGATAGTAAGAGAGTTATAAGGACAAAGCATATAAAACAATGGTGTGGAACGTGTTGTGGCAGGTAAGTTGTCACAGCCCTCGGCCTCATCTCGTGACAATCCTTACAGTCACTGTTGCTTGAGGTGAGGCTTTCCTTGACAGAGTTCCTTGTAAGAAGAGATCCCAGAGATTTAATTCTTTCTTTCTCTGCCAACATTTCCGATCCCCTGTCAAGAGAACATGTAACAAAATTAAATTAAAAAAATGCACTTTTTACATTGTTGTGTTCATGACTTTATAATGTGTCATTGTGCGGAGGAACGTTGTGGAAAAATTTCATTACAAGACGCCTCGAGACATGAGAGACAGCGGATAATTCTCATCTCAGCTCGCCGAAATCAGAAACATTTACCTGACCAGATGGATGATATGTACTAACTGTGATCCAGAGGAGAATGAAACTGTTATCTATCTATCTATCTATCTATCTATCTATCTATCTATCTATCTATCTATCTATCTTTATATGTACCTCATCTATCTATCTATCTATCTATCTATCTATCTATCTATCTATCTATCTATCTATCTATCTATTCATTTCAATACTGCATTACCAGATCCATCCACTACACAGGGGATGGAGCTGTGTACTAAATTGATAACTTATTCTAAGAATACGTAGATCATCAATACTTCAGTCCTGGATCATTTCTGAAGAAATTTTATAAATAGTGCATCACATACACAATTATATCTAAGAAAACACTATTTATAATGTATGCCTGTCACATGATCAGTCATGTCACAGCTGTCAGATCATATTGCACTGCACCCTCTGACTGAGTGTAAAGATATACCTGTCATTTCATGATGATTAAATGTGTAGTAACTTAGAGACAGATCCTGTACATAGTAACCCGTATATAATACATCACAAAGGAGGGTCTTACAGAGAAATGTAAGAATGGAGACAAAACTACTATAATACTGCCTCCTATGTACAAGAATATTACTACTATAATACTGCTCCTATGTACAAGAATATAACTACTATAATACTGCTCCTATGTACAAGAATATACTACTATAATACTGCTCCTATGTACAAGAATATAACTACTATAATACTGCTCCTATGTACAAGAATATAACTACTATAATACTGCTCCTATGTACAAGAATATAACTACTATAATACTGCTCCTATGTACAAGAATATAACTACTATAATACTGCTCCTATGTACAAGAAATATAACTACTATAATACTGCCTCCTATGTACAAGAATATAACTACTATAATACTGCCTCCTATGTACAAGAATATAACTACTATAATACTGCTCCTATGTACAAGAATATAACTACTATAATACTGCTCCTATGTACAAGAATATAACTACTATAATACTGCTCCTATGTACAAGAATATAAACTACCATAAATACTGCCTATGTACAAGAATATAAAAAACTACTTAATAATACCTGTTCCCTATGTACAAGAACATAACTACCAATAATACCGCCTCCTAATGTACAAGAATATAACTACTTTAATACTGCTCCTATGTACAAGAATCAGACTACTATAATACCGCCTCCTATGGTACAAAGATATAACTACTATAATACCGCCTCCTATGTACAAGAGTAGAATACTATATACTGCCTCCTATGTACAAGAATATAACTACCATAATACCGGCCTCCTATGTACAAGAATATAACTACTATAATACTGCTCCTATGTACAAGAATATAACTACTTAATACTGCCTATGTACAAGAATATAACTATAATACTCCTCCTATGTACAAGAATATAACTACTATAATACTGCTCCTATGTACAAGAATATAACTACTATAATACTGCTCCTATGTACAAGAATAATAACTACTATAATACTGCTCCTATGTACAAGAATATAACTACTATAATACTGCTCCTATGTACTAATAATACTCCTATGTACAAGAATATAACTACTATAATACTGCTCCTATGTACAAGAATATAACTACTATAATACTGCTCCTATGTACAAGAATATAACTACTATAATACTGCCTCCTATGTACAAGAATATAACTACTATAATACTGCTCCTATGTACAAGAATATAACTACTATAATACTGCCTCCTATGTACAAGAATATAACTACTATAATACTGCTCCTATGTACAAGAATATAACTACTATAATACTGCTCCTATGTACAAGAATATAACTACTATAATACTGCTCCTATGTACAAGAATATAACTACTATAATACTGCTCCCATGTACAAGAATATAACTACTATAATACTGCTCCTATGTACAAGAATATAACTACTATAATACTGCTCCTATGTACAAGAATATAACTACTATAATACTGCTCCTATGTACAAGAATATAACTACTAAACCGTCCTATGTACAAGAATATAACTACTATAATACTGCTCCTATGTACAAGAATATAACTACTATAATACTGCTCCTATGTACAAGAATATAACTACTATAATACTGCCTCCTATGTACAAGAATATAACTACTATAATACTGCTCCTATGTACAAGAATATAACTACTATAATACTGCTCCTATGTACAAGAATATAACTACTCTCCCACTCCTTCACTTCCATGCTCCAGTGGCTGTAACCCGCTGCCCTTCCTACCCCTCTACTTCAGGCCTGGTCTCCTGAGTGGCTCCAGATCCATCTTACACACACACCTCTCTGACTCTTAAAAGGCCAGTGCATGTGCACCCTAATTTTCTTCAGCCGACGCCAAGCCACCCAAGTGTACTTTAGGTGACTGAGCAATAGATTTTAGCCTGCTAGTGTCATACAACAGTGTTCTCTTTTATGTTTGTTTATCCATGTACTGACTTCTGCCTGATTCCTGGATTTGTATCTTCTCTGCCTGACTTGACCTCTGTCTGATCTTCGCACTGACCCTGAGCTGCTCGCCCTGATTTTGTGATTGCCCTGTTCTCTGACTGCCGCTGTCCCTGACTATGGTTTTGTCTGATCCTTCGGTGTCTCTTGACCCTTTTGGGTCAGAAGAACGTCTTTGAGAAGTAGCAGCCTGGTTGTTCCCTTGTAGCGAAGTCCAGATCCCTGTTTAGGGGTTAATGGATGATACCATGGGGGGCACTTACATAAGCCAAACCTGTTCATGTGGTACAGCGGTTCCGTTACATAACGATGTGACTGTTACACGAGGGCCGCTCCTCGCTGATGGGGAGCCCTGTCTTCTGCTGTGTATCATACTCTCAGCTGTTTGATGGGTCCATGATGTGACATTTTGGGGTGGTCTTCTCCCTAATTGCAGATTTGCCTCTGACATTTCCAGACTAATGGAGCTGATCTTTGTAAACTCGGCAGAACTCGCTGTTTTACTCTTTCCACTGATGACTCGCGTTTCGCATGAAATGTTTGTAAATGTGTCCACGGAACTAAGCAAATCCATTACTGTCCTGTAAACACCGATCCGTCAGCAGCAGAACTAATGGTCTGGATGGAGGGGAGGGGGAACCATCGCTGATCACACAGGCAGCCATGGCTCTTGGACCATTGCATTGCAGAGTAGATGTAGATGTTGTCACACGTGGGGTCAATGATCATCATGATCGATGTCAACAGGCCCTTGCCATGCTTCTGTATCTTACATGGTGACTTGCCGGCACTGTGTCCCTTTAGAGGGGTTGTCCCGCAAAAAATATTCTACAGTTTTGAAATCAGCACCTGGATCTGAATACTTTTGTAATTGCATGTAATTAAAAATAATGGCATAACCACTAAGTTATTCAATAATTTGTATCTGTATAGCGCCACCTGCTGTTTGTTCTTTTTCTTATTTCTTTGACCTGCTCACTGAGATGGCTGCACATGCTCAGTTTCATCTTTCAACTGCCTCCTGAGCTGTGATAGAGAGAGCTGAGACACGCCTCCTGAGCTGTGATATGGAGAGCTGAGACACGTCTCCTGAGCTGTGATAGGAAGAGCTGAGACACACCTCCTGAGCTGTGATATGGAGAGCTGAGACCTCCTGAGCTGTGATAGGAGAGCTGAGACACATTCCTGAGCTGTGATAGGAGAGCTGAGACAGGCCTCCTCTGTGATGGGAGGCTGGAGCTGAGCTTTGATAGGGAAGAGCTGAGACACAGCCTCCTGAGCTGTGATAGGGAGAGCTGAGAGGGCACACCTCCTGAGCTGTGATAGGGAGAGCTGGACAGAGCCTCCTGAGCTGTGATAGACACGCCTCCTGAGCTGTGATAGGAACTGACGCCTTGAGGGAGAGCAGAGACACGTCCTTGAGCTGTGATAGAGAGCTGAGACACCCTCCTGAGCTGTGATAGGAGAGCTGAGACAGGCCTCCTGAGCTGTGATAGGGAGAGCTGAGACACACCTCCTGAGCTGTGTTAGGGAGAGCTGAGACACACACCCTGAGCTGTGATAGGGAGAGCTGAGACACACACCCTGAGCTGTGATAGGGAGAGCTGAGACACGCCCCCTTAGCTCCAGCAGGAAAGACACTCCCCTTGAGCTGCCAGCTTGATATAAATCTAGCAGAGCAAGTAATGTGGAGATCTCTGGATCCATGTGAGGTACAGGGCTGGTTCTAGCTTTGTTAGAAAGAGATTGTCATGTACTATATGATGTCAGATTTTCATTTTTTACATTATTCGTGGGATAACCCCTTTAGGTCAATGCGGATCCATCTCAAGTCTCCGTTTTTTGATGGATCTGTAATGTTCTCAGAAACCTTGAGGCTTTCTAAGATAACATTGGACAACCACCTAAAGGGAGCCTTCCGTAACCGTTGGTAATCAGCAGTAATCTGTGAAGGTACATGACAGTGAGTGTTAAAGAAGAACTCCCGCAAAAAAATTTCTTCCATGTCCTGCTAGAAATGTACGTGATGAAATCTGTGTGAATGTCATTTTCTTACCAGTGTCTGTATTTGTGAGTTATATCTCCCTGATGTTTCTCAGCTGTGTCATGTGACCAGCAATCAGACCCACCAACTCACACAGCATCTTATGTGTGGACAGGAAGTTTAATTTCTCTATGCATTCCTATGGGAGCCTCACTCTGACTCTCATAGGAATGAATAGAGCAGTAACTGGCTTCCTTCCTGGGTCAGTTGGAGGTCAGGGAGTTGGTCACATGACATTGCAACAATTAGAAGAGAGTGGATAACTCACAAATACAGTCTCTGATAAGAAGATTACATTCACTACAGATTATATCATGCAGCTTTCTAACAAGTCAGAGAATAAAAATTGAGTTCTTCTTTAAAGTTCTCTGCAGTGTCCTCACAGGAAATGCAATGTATTATACATTTCCCTTTGAGTTTAATGGGCTGTCCATAATTGGACCCACTGGGTCCTACAAAGAGGAGTTTACATTTAAGAAATGGTATCGTTCCCATTGATTTTAGCTCATTCAAAATGTCTCTTGGTGGATGGGGGCCCCGTTACAGTCTTTGCAGTTGGGTCCAGACGTATCAAGTTACAGATGCATCCTATGTTCTACAAATTTTAGGCATGAGACGCTGGTCCTTACCCCACCCTGGATGATATATAAGGACATGTCTAACACTTCATTCATCCTTGTACTTTTGTAGATGAAACATGGACTTAGACATGGTCAGACTTCTTCTAACTCATGGTAGACGTGTCCATCACTACGAACACCAGACTTTTGTGACTCCAAGCCAAGGAACATGCCGCCTTATTTCTATGATGACACTCCATTAAAATCTATGGCACCTATTTAACTTTCAATGCCAACGGCAATTTAAACACTGAGTTGGTACCAGATAAATTAGGTCAAGTCCATCAATAAAGCTGCAGCTAAAAGGGGGAGGGGGCCCGATTGGGGGCCCTTCAGAATGAACTAATATAAAATGGGGTTTCGTAAACCAGTCTAGATCTTCGAATAATTTTTTAAAATAATTACCTAATTTTCCGATGGACCATAGATGGTCTGAATTGTTGAGCACTAGTGTTGAGCGAGCATGCTCAGCCGAACACTGTATTCGCTCGAGCATGGCTATGCACGGCACACTGCGGTGTTCGCCCGTCATGCTCGAATCCCCTCCCCGCACGTTTCTTGGCTGCTACGCAGCCAATCAGCGTGCAGGGAGGTACTGGCATTCACTGTAATGCCGTAGCCATGTTAGCTACTGGCATTACAGTGATTGGCTGGCCGGGAACGCGTCATCGGGTGCTATATAGCACCCGATGACATGTGACCCGGCTCAGTCTAAGTCAGGGAGAGCTGCTGCAAGGAGGGACAGATAGTGTAGGGATAGAAATTGTCTAGGCAGGGATAGTTTTAAAAGACCCAAAAGTCCTTTTAAGGACTATTTTTATATCTGGCTGCAGTATATTTATTGTTTTTGGGGGCAAAAATTGTGCAAGTAATTGTGCAGTATAACGTTTGTGTAGCCGAAATACCTGACATCCGGTGTAATTTTTTTCTGCCGCTAATCAAGGCGAAATTACCTGTGCTGCATGTGCAGTATAACGTTTGTGCATCCTAAATACCCGTGACATCCAGTGTATTTTTTTCTGATGCTAATCAAGGCGGCATTACCTGCGCTATGTCTGCTGTATAATGTTTGAACATCCGAAATACCTGTGACATTCAGTGTAATTTTTTTCTGCCGCTAATCAAGGTAGCATTACTTGCGCTGCATCTGCTAACAATTTTTCCTCTAAAATCAATTCTATCTTCGGTTTTGGGCGTATTATTGTCATTCTGTAAAAGTGGCGTAATACTCGGACAACATTGTTTCCCAGCTGGGAAGTCCAAGATGCATCCAGACATCCTCCCCATGCTGTTCCCAAACCCATTTCAGTGGTGTTTTCACCATTTTCTCACCTTTCCCTATGAACCAGACACCCTCCCCTCTTCAGAGCAGGGGATGCCTGGTTTAGTGCTCTGGTTCTCCCATTGACTTCCATTGTCGTAGACACTCGAGCACCACCTAGTGTTCTACCCGAGCACCCGTGCACTGTGGCGCTCGATCAACACTATTGAGCACTATCCAAAGGCACAGAAACAATAGGGTCCTAAAGGTCCTGTTCCTCCCACAGATGATGGAGCCTAATGGTAGAGCCCAACCTGAAGCTCAGTAGAGTAGTCAGCCTGATGAGAAGCAAATGGAAGCTCCTTGGTCCCAGTGCAGAATTTGTATGGAGAAGACGGGGCCACTGGTCCCTCTGCATGTGCTTTAGCTATGCCCCTGGGCAGTATAGGCTTGACTTGACCTCATTGTTCTCATAGAAGACCGGCCATGTACCAATGATTATGTTGCACGAGTGTCTAAGAACTAGGCGGTTATAGGATCATGGTGTCCCACTGATCTATTAGTTACCCACCACAGTTCATCAGTCGTAACTAGTAGTAAAACCCCACCACAATGCCCACCTTCTTTGGGCCAGACCTGTTTCTCCAAGCAAAATGAAGTGGGTTACCTGGGCCAGGTCACCACTCTGTAGGCCTCGAGGCAAGTTCTACCTCCTGGCAGCTGAGAGACTAGTCTGTCATATTGAAGTGGAAAGCTTCTAGCCCTCAAACGGTTAAAGAACAACCGGGAACCGTGCCCTCGAAAATCTAACTTCATTAGACGTGGGGAGGAAAAGGGGGATATAGGGCCGTGGTGGAGAAATTCTGCGTATATTGAAGATAAATAAACTGAATATTATGAAATGAGTCAAGCTGAGTGCTGAGATCTATCTATAGCCGCTCTCTTGGCTTCCATCCACAGCTCTCCTGAGGTCCTATTATTATATGGGTGATGGGCTGACCATGTAATCAAAACGGGATTTACTCTTCGTAGAGGTTGTTTTATGGCACCGTACAGGTGTAAGATGTTTTGGGAGTCTCTTTGGTGCCACCTTCTGTTGGGTATGAAGGTTCTGAACAATTCATGGAATAAAGCTGGTTATTTACTTCACAGCCTTCTAAATTTTGAAGTTGATGGCAGGAGGTTAGAGTTAAGAGCGGTGAGGTCTGATGAGTGTTCTACCCCTGAATGATAGAGGAGAGAGAATTGTCTAAGGTTGTGCCCATCTGTGAGAAAGGACTACACTGAGCCTCACATCTTCTTCCACACCTTAACCAGTCTGCATCTGAGGATGGGGGCATGGAGGCAACTCTACTCAGAACTAACATCTGATGTTAGGGTCTCAACTATGAATAACCTCTTTGCATTGACCAGATGCCCAGTGACTGTCTGATGGTTGTAAGTACAATTATGGGGGGAACCAATCAATGTTTCTCCATAACAAGAGGTTTATCCCTTACTGAGACAGATACAAAAGGGTTGCCCTAAAGTTCTCTGATGGTCACCTTCATGGTGTCACCAAAGAGGAAACCACAATGAAGAGTGAGTGACTCTTTTCTATTTCTTACCTGCTTTTGATTGACTCCCAATCCATCACTCCTGGTGATTCACCATGGTTCTTTCTTCAAACAAGTGGTCCTCGGGCTCCCTCTTCTCTAGGAAGGGTACAAGTTTACTGAGGTTTGGTTTTACTTAACTTGAGTTATGGGGGGAACCACTCAATGGTTCTCTATAACAAAAGGTTTATCCCTCACTAAGACATATACAAAAGGGTTGCCCTAAAGTTTTCCGATGGTCACCTTCATGGTGTCACCAAAGAGGAAACCACAATGAAGGATGGGTGAATCTTTTCTATTGTTTACCTGCTTTTGATTGACTCCCAACCCATCACTCCTGGTGATTCACCATCTTTCTTCAAACAAGTGGACTCCAGGCTCCCTCTTCTATAGGAAGGGTGCAAGTTCATTGAGGATTGGTTTTACTTAACTTGAGTTAGATTGTGTCATACACTTGAAATAGCTAACAAGCTTTTGGCCAAGAGTTATCTCTCCCGAATCCTACATACCGTACATATGCATGCTTGGCCTGTTCCGAAAATATGAGTAAGCAATGTTTCTCCCCAAGGACTAAAGGATATAACATACTGAAATCCAAGAAGTCCTGCTCTTCTTTTCTCTGACATTTGTTGTAAGCGATAGTTGGGAGGCTTGTGTAGACATTAGATGGTTGGCAGATCCCAACAAAATCAGTGGGTTCCACCAACATACACGTGTATCTAATATGTGTGGCCAGCTTTATACCCTGTGGACTAAATCTGCTGCAGTGGTTTAATATCTGTTCATCTTTATAGCCCAGAGGGTCCAATAGTCAACTCAAAACCCAACTCTCATCTTGGAATCCCCAAGTCATGGTGATCCTTTTGGACATAAGTACTGGTTAGTACCTGTTCATCTTTAGGGCTTGGAGATTTCCAAGGCCAAAACCCAACCTCATCTTAGAAACCTTAAGTCATGTTGATAGTTTGGATGCAGGAACTGGTTTAGCACCTGTTAATTTTTGGCGCTTGGAGATTTCCAAGGTCAAAACCCAACTTCATCTTGGAAACCCCAGGTAATGGGAATTGTTTAGGAAACAGGAACTGGTTTAGCACCAGTTTAACTTTAGTGCTTAGAGATTTCCAAGGTCTAAACTCAACCTCATCTTGGAAACACCTTTTGGATGTAGGAATTTTTTTAGTACCTGTTCATCTTTAGAACTGATATTTCCAAGGTCAAAACCCAGCCTCATCTTGGAAACCCAAGTCATGGTGATCCTTTTGGATAAAGGAACTGGTTTAATACCTGTTTATCTTTAGTGCTCGGAGATTTCCAAGGCCAAAACCCAATAACATCTTGTAAATCCCAAGTCATGGTGATCTTTTTGGATGCAGGAACTGGTTAGTACCTTTTCATCTTTAGCACTTCCAAGTGCTAACCTCATCTTAGAAACCTTAAGTCTTGTTGATAGTTTGGATGCAGAAACTGGTTTAGTACCTGGTCATCATTAAAGCTGAGAGATGTCCAAGTTCAAAACCCAACCATATCTTGAAAACCCAAGGTCATGGTGATTCTTTTGGATGTAGGAACTGGCTTAGTTCCTGTTCATCTTTAGGGCTCGGAGATTTCCGAGGTCGAAACCCAACCTTATTTAGGAAACCCCAAGTCATTGTGATCCTTTTGGACGTAGGAAATGGTTTAATATCTGTTCATCTTTAGGGCTCAGAGATTTCCAAGGCCAAACCCCAACCACATCTTGTAAATCCCAAGTCATAAAGATCCTTTTGGATGCAGGAACTGGTTAGTACCTGTTCATCTTTAGCACTTCCAAGTGCTAACCTCATCTTAGAAACCTTAAGTCTTGTTGAAAGTTTGGACGCAGAAACTGGTTTAGTACCTGGTCATCATTAAAGCTGAGAGATGTCCAAGTTCACAACCCAACCATATCTTGAAAACCCAAGGTCATGGTGATTCTTTTGGATGTAGGAACTGGCTTAGTTCCTGTTCATCTTTAGTGCTTGGAGATTTTTAAGGTCGAAACCCTACCTCATTTAGAAAACCTCAAGTCATGGTGATTCTTTTGGACACAGGAACTGGTTAGTACCTATTCATCTTTAGGGCTCTGAGATTTCTAAGGTCAAAACCCAGCCTCATCTTAGAAACCTTAAGTCATGTTGATATTTTGGACGCTGGTTTAATACCTGTTCATCATTAAAGCTGAGAGATGTCCAAGTTCAAAACCCAACCATGTCTTGTAAACCCAAGGTCATGGTGATTCTTGAACTGGCTTAGTTCCTGTTCATCTTTAGGGCTTGGAGATTTCCAAGATTTCCAAGGTCGAAACCTAACCTTATTTAGGAAGCCTCAAGTCATGGTGATCCTTTTGGACGTAGGAAATGGTTTAATACCTGTTAATCTTTAGGGCTCAGAGATTTCCAAGGCCAAAACCCAACCTCATCTTGGAAGCCCCAAGTCATGGTGATCCTTTTGGATGCAGGAACTGGTTTAAGTGCTTGGAGATTTCTGAGGTCGAAACCCAACCTCATTTAGGAAACCCTAAAAAAGTTTTAAAAAAAGCATAAAAAAAGTCAACATGACTGTAATGCGGTTCGCTTAGTCTTGAAGTTCATAGTTCCTTGTTTTTGGAACTGTAGGGAACCATCTCAGATGATTCCCATGTATCAGCACTGTATCAGTCCTTCCCAGGTATGAAGCGCATAATGGTAAGTCCTGAAACGCGTTGAGGTCCCATTGACTTCAGTTTTTTTTTTTCTGAAGTAGAAGTGATGATGCCATCACCTTCCTTTCTTCTTACCTCAGGATGTGGAACCTTTAGGATGACCGTTGGCCGACGTAATTCTACATGGCTTATGTATCATTATGACTCACGCGTTTTTTTGGACACCCTCCTGTTTGTGTTTTGGAGAAGCAGAATGTGACTATTTGAGGCTGCTTTCGCTCACCAGGCTCATAGTGTAAGAATGCAGCTCATTCATACGTACGAGATCCGGGCAAAAACAACTTCTGGCTCCTTTGTATATAAGACCTTGTATGGAAGAAGAGACCGATATATATGTGAACCCCCCAACACACACACCATGTATATAAGATGGAGAAATGTGTTCAATGTCTTCAAGGTCTTCCACCTGCCAGCGTGTGGCTCTTAGACGTCCCCCTGTAAATCAGGAGATATATGTGTATGTGTATGGTGTGGCTCTGCTACACGAGGTGCCCTGGGACCCTGCACTTTTCCTGTTACACTTATAAACTACGCTAATCCCCCCCTCCTCCTCCAGACTGAGAATTAGGAGCGTTTGTCATTTCAGGAGGCTCAATACGGGAAATAACACAATCAAGGGGAATGTATATTGAACATTAGCAAGTTTATGATGTTAACCAGATGTAGCAGAGCTGAGTTTATCCATGTTACTGAGATGAGTTTGTCACCTGTAGTAAATCTGAATTTGTCACATTTAGCAAAAGTCGAGCTCGTGGGATGTAGCAGGGGGTTTATGGGATGTAGCAGAGCTGAATTGGTAAAATTGGTGTTGAGTGGGTCTAATGAGCAGAGCTAAGTTAATCTGTGTAACTGAGTTGATCACATGTACAAGGAAAGAATTGACTGAATTGGTTAAATGAAGCAGAGCCAAGAATGTGAGATGTAGCATGGATGAGCATGTCAGAAATAAAAAAAAAAAAAGTTCAGCAAATGTAGTATAACTGAGTTTCTGACTTTTGTCAGATGTTTGCAAAGTTTCTAATAGCTAAAATGGTCAGATGTAGCAGAACTGAGCTTGTCAAATGTAAAAAATGTCGGGTATAGAACAACTGACTTTGTCAAATCTACTGAGTTTGTCAGTTGTACAAATGTTGCCTTTGTCAGATGTAGCGGTGCTTAGTTTGTTAAATGTAGTAAAGTTGAGCTTGTCACTTTTCAAAGAGCTGAAATTGTCAGATTTAAAATAAAAGAATAGTTGTCAGATGTAGCAAGGCTGAGGTAGCAGAGTTCAGTTTGTCAGATGCAGCAGGGACAATTTTCACATCGAAGCTTGTGGCGTGAAGCAAAGCTGTTTTTTGTTCAAATGCTACCTAGCTGATTGTCAGATATAGCAGAGCTGAGTTTGTCATAGGTACATTGTCAGACGTAGCAGAGCTGAGTGTGTCTTTCTTAGAGCTGAGCTTGGCAGCTACAGCGTAATTCAGTTTGAGGAATGAATTCGTCAGACATAAGACGGTTGGATTTGTCAGACGTAGAGGTGCCTATTTTCTGATCATTACAGAGCTGAGTTTGTCACCTGTAACAAAGTTGAGTTTGTCAGCTACAGAAAAATTGCGTTTGTCCTGTCACAAAATTAATTTTACAATGTATAAAGTTGGAAAAAAACTGCAGATAAAACTGATCAGTAATTTATTGCAGCTCACAAAAGAAACATCCAATTCAGCTCTGCTACATTAACATACTTACAGCACAATTATTAGAACGAGACGGAATAGGCAGTAATCACGTATTCATCTCTGCCTAGCCAAGCAGCGATGGGAATGTAAGAGAATAATAACTGTAATCATCGGATTCATCATCCGGAAGAGGCAAGACATTGGCTGTAGAAGCTGCGATGAGGTTACAAACTGCAAGGAGCAGGGTCCTCCCCGCAGCACAGAGGATTTCAGGAGAGGAGTGTGCTGATCTTGTGGAGGTCACAGGATGAGAGTTACATAGTGGAAGGAGCAGGGTCCTCCCAGCAGCACAGAGGATTTCAGGAGAGGAGTGTGCTGATCTTGTGGAGGTCACAGGATGAGAGTTACATAGTGGAAGGAGCAGGGTCCTCCCAGCAGCACAGGGGATTTAAGGAGAGGAGTGTGCTGATCTGTGGAAGCTCACAGGCTGAGAGTTACATAGTGGAAGGAGCAGGGTCCTCCCAGCAGCACAGAGGATTTCAGGAGAGGAGTGTGCTGATCTTGTGGAGGTCACAGGCTGAGAGTTACATAGTGGAAGGAGCAATGCCTCCCAGCAGCACAGAGGATTTCAGTAGAGGAGTGTGCTGATCTTGTGGAGGTCACAGGATGAGAGTTACATAGTGGAAGGAGCAGGGTTCTCCCAGCAGCACAGAGGATTTCAGGAGAGGAGTGTGCTGATCTTGTGGAGGTCACAGACTGAGCGTTACATAGTGGAAGGAGCAGGGTCCTCCCAGCAGCACAGAGGATTTCAGTAGAGGAGTGTGCTGATCTTGTGGAGGTCACAGGATGAGAGTTACATAGTGGAAGGAGCAGGGTCCTCCCAGCAGTACAGAGGATTTCAGGAGAGGAGTGTGCTGATCTTGTGGAGGTCACAGGATGAGAGTTACATAGTGGAAGGAACAGGGTCCTCCCAGCAGCACAGAGGATTTCAGGAGAGGAGTGTGCTGATCTTGTGGAGGTCACAGGATGAGAGTTACATAGTGGAAGCAGCAGGGCCCTCCCAGCAGCACAGAGGATTTCAGGAGAGGAGTGTGCTGATCTTGTGGAAGTCACAGGCTGAGAGTTACATAGTGGAAGGAGCAGGGTCCTCCCAGCAGCACAGAGGATTCAGGAGAGGAGTGTGCTGATCTTGTGGAGGTCACAGGATGAGAGTTACATAGTGGAAGGGAGCAATGCCCTCCCAGCAGCACAGAGGATTTCAGTAGAGGAGTGTGCTGATCTTGTGGAGGTCACAGGATGAGAGTTACATAGTGGAAGGAGCAGGGTTCTCCCCAGCAGAACAGAGGATTTCAGGAGAGGAGTGTGCTGATCTTGTGGAGGTCACAGACTGAGCGTTACATAGTGGAAAGGAGCAGGGTCCTCCCAGCAGCACAGAGGATTTCAGTAAGAGGAGTGTGCTGATCTTGTGGAGGTCACAGGATGAGAGTTACATAGTGGAAGGAGCAGGGTCCTCCCAGCAGTACAGAGGATTTCAGGAGAGGAGTGTGCTGATCTTGTGGAGGTCACAGGATGAGAGTTACATAGTGGAAGGAACAGGGTCCTCCCAGCAGCACAGAGGATTTCAGGAGAGGAGTGTGCTGATCTTGTGGAGGTCACAGGATGAGAGTTACATAGTGGAAGGAGCAGGGTCCTCCCAGCAGCACAGAGGATTTCAGGAGAGGAGTGTGCTGATCTTGTGGAGGTCATGCACTAACAGTTACATAGTTGAAGGAGCAGGGTCAGACTTATTTGTCCTATTTATATTAGGGTAGGAACAAATACAATCACCAGACATGGCAAATTATTAAGCAGTATCTTCCTAGAAAACAAGAAGATCGATTCATTACCGTGTAAGACATCAAGACTCCTCCGATCCTAGGTGGTCTTGTTTGTCCCTTGGTTCCTCTTTTAGCTTTGTAGTAATAATAGTAATACCCCTCACAAAGCTCATGTTCTATCATCAAATAAATCCAATTAATGCCGAGAACATAATGAACTGCAACAACCTTCCCAACATAATATTCAGACATCAAAGTACAATACAAATAAAGGTCTCAGGACTGGTTACAAATAATACGGGAAGGAAGAAAGGATACTAATTCCCTGTTAGTCTTGAGTGAATCAAGCTCTGAATCATAGATCTGAAGTCGATTTGTTTAAAAATTTCGATTTTAATGCTGCAAGTAGGCAAATTTCGTATTGCTCTAAATCTCGAGACTTTAATTTGGTATTTCTATATGTGGCTTTAAAGACATTTTTAAATAGGAATCTGAAGTCGGGATTGGCACTGGCTGGTACCTTGGTACCAAACCTTACTTCAGATTCCTAATTAAAAATGTTTTTAAAGATGACACAGAGAGACAGCACTAACATCGAAACTATTGAATGATTCAACTGCAAATTTATGGTCTGAATCTCAATTTGCTCTAGACTTTCCCCTGTAAAAACTTATACAGCTATAAATACTGCTCCATTGTACAAGAATATAACTACTATAATACTGTATCCTATGAACAAAAATATAACTACTCTAATACTGCTCCTATGTACAAGAATATAACTACTATAATACTGCTCCTATGTACAAGAATATAACTACTATAATACTGTATCCTATGAACAAAAATATAACTACTATAATACTGCTCCTATGTACAAGAATATAGCAACTATAATACTGCTCCTATGTACAAGAATATAACTACTATAATACTGCTCCTATGTACAAGAATATAACTACTATAATACTGCTCCTATGTACAAGAATATAACTACTATAATACTGCTCCTATGTACAAGAATATAACTACTATAATACTGCTCCTATGTACAAGAATATAACTACTATAATACTGCTCCTATGTACAAGAATATAACTACTATAATACTGCTCCTATGTACAAGAATATAACTACTATAATACTGCTCCTATGTACAAGAATATAACTACTATAATACTGCTCCTATGTACAAGAATATAACTACTATAATACTGCTCCTATGTACAAGAATATAACTACTAATATATACTGCTCCTATGTACAAGAATATAACTACTATAATACTGCTCCTATGTACAAGAATATAACTACTATAATACTGCTCCTATGTACAAGAATATAACTACTATAATACTGCTCCTATGTAAAAGAATATAATACTACTACTAAACTACTATATACATACTGCTCCTATGTACAAGAATATAACTACTATAATACTGCTCCTATGTACAAGAATATAACTACTATAATACTGCTCCTATGTACAAGAATAATAACTACTATAATACTGCTCCTATGTACAAGAATATAACTACTATAATACTGCTCCTATGTACAAGAATATAACTACTATAATATACTGCTCCTATGTACAAAGAATATAACTACTATAATACTGCTCCTATGTACAAGAATATAACTACTATAAATACTGCTCCTATGTACAAGAATATAACTACTATATACTGCTCCTATGTACAAGAATATAACTACTATAATACTGCTCTACTATGTACATGTACAAGAATATAACTACTATAATACTGCTGCCTCTATGTACAAGAATATAACTACTATAATACTGCTCCTATGTACAAGAATATAACTATATATATGATACTGCTCCTATGTACAAGAATATAACTACTATAATACTGCTCCTATGTACAAGATATAACACTACTATAATACTGCCTCTATATGTACAAGAATATAACTACTATAATACTGCTCCTATGTAACAAGAATATAACTACTATAATACTGCTACTATGTATACAAGAATATAAACTACTATATAATACTGCTCCTATGTACAAGAATATAACTACTATAATACTGCTGCTCCTATGTACAAGAATATAACTACTATAATACTGCTCCTATGTACAAGAATATAACTACTATAATACTGCTCCTATGTACAAGAAATATAACTACTATAAATACTGCTCCTATGTACAAGAATATAACTACTATAATACTGCTCCTATGTACAAGAATATAACTACTATAATACTGCTGCCTCCTATGTACAAGAATATAACTACTATATATACTACTCCTATGTACAAGAATAATAACTACTATATATACTGCTCCTATGTACAAGAATATAACTACTATAATAATATACTACTCCTATGTACAAGAATATAACTACTATAATACTGCTCCTATGTACAGAATATAACTACTATAATACTGCTCCTATATACAAGAATATAACTACTATAATAACTGCTCCTATGTACAAGAATATAACTACTATAATACTGCTCCTATGTAAATATAATACTACTACTACTACTATACTGCTCCTATGTACAAGAATATAACCTATTGCTCCTACAAGAATACTATTTATACAAGAATATAACTTAATACTGCTCCTATGTACAAGAAATAATACTAATAATACTGTACTATGCTATAAATACAAGAATATAAATACTATAATACAAGCTCTATTACAAGAATATAACTACTATAATACTGCTCCTATGTACAAGAATATAACTACTATAATACTGCTCCTATGTACAAAGAATATAACTACTATAAATACTGCTCCTATGTACAAGAATATAACTACTATAATACTGCTCCTTGTACAAGAATTAACTACTATAATACTGCCTCCTATGTACAAGAAATAACTACTATAAATACTGCTCCTATGTACAAGAATATAACTACTATAATACTGCTCCTATGTACAAGAATATAAACTAATATAATACTGCTCCTATGTACAGAAATAACTACTAATAATACTGCTCCTATGTACAAGAATATAACTACTATAATACTGCTCCTATGTACAAGAATATAACTACTATAATACTGCCTCCTATGTACAAGAATATAACTAACTACTATAATACTGCTCCTATGTACAAGAATATAACTACTATAATACTGCTCCATGTACAAGAATATAACTACTATAATATACTGCTCCTATGTACAAGAATATAACTACTATAATACTGCCTCCTATGTACAAGAATATAACTACTATAATACTGCCTCCTATGTACAAAGAATATAACTACTATAATACTGCTCCTATATACAAGAATATAACTACTATAATACTGCTCCTATGTACAAGAATATAACTACTATAATACTGCCTCCTATGTACAAGAATATAAACTACTATAATACTGCCTCCTATGTATACAAGAAATATAACTACTATAATACTGCTCCTATGTACAAGAATATAACTACTATAATACTGCTCCTGTACAAGAATATAACTACTATAATACTGCCTCCTATGTACAAGAATATAACTACTATAATACTACTCCTATGTACAAGAATATAACTAATAATACTGCTCCTATGTAAAGAATATACTACTATAATACTGCTCCTATGTACAAGAATATAACTACTATAATACTGCTCCTATGTACAAGAATATATACTACTATATACTGCTCCTATGTACAACATAAGACTATAATACTGTACAAGAATATAACTACTATAATACTGCCTCTATGTACAAGAATATAACTACTATAATACTGCTCCTATGTACAAGAAATATAACTACTATAAATACTGCCTCCTATATACAAGAAATATAACTACTAAATACTGCTCCTATGTACAAGAATATAACTACTATATACTGCTCCATGTACAAAGAATATATATGCTCCTCCCTAATGTACTGCTCCAAGAAATATAACTACTATAATACTGCTCCTATGTACAAGACTATATATACTAATACTATAATACTGCTCCTATGTACAAAAATATAACTACTATAATACTGCTCCTATGTAAAGAATATAACTACTATAATATGCTCCTATGTACAAGAATATAACTACTAAAATACTACTATACAACTACTATAATACTGCTCCTATGTACAAGAATATAACTACTATAATACTGCTCCTATGTACAAGAATATAACTACTATAATACTGCTCCTATGTACAAGAATATAACTTCTATAATACTGCTCCTATGTACAAGAATATAACTACTATAATACGGCCCAATGTATCCACAATATATCTATCACAGTATGAGATTTTTCCCTGTTCCCAGTGTTTCCCCCATTAACTGAAATGTTGTGTACGTAGATTCTTATTTTTGATCAGTATTGTCTTCTATACATTTTTTATACTGTGACTTGACGACGTGAGATGACGACACTTTTCTACATCCTTTGTACATGGTAGTTACTTGCAGATGGTGGACCGAGTAGTGTCCCAGGTTTTGGGCAGTCTTTTAGTTCAGGTCTTCTCTCTGAGGTGATATGATGTTCCTCCTTCTAGATGACCACTCCGCCTGTTCAGTCTTTCATCTCACATTCCTGGAGGATGAGGGCACTTTCTGGCTTTGAGAAGAAACATTTCTTTTACTGACATCAAAAAAGTCTGACTTCTCGTTAAAGGAATATTTCCAAGAAGTGATTAATTTCATGGCTCACATTGCAGGATTTCACATCCAATCAGCTTCTGATGTCTGGATATCGAAGTTAAAAGAAGAAATACACAGAACTTTCTTTGGGTTAGTAATGGATTTAACAAAACATTTTTACTAATTTTTGGCCTAGTTGAGTGTTGTCATGTTGTTGACTCGAAGATTCTAAAGTGGGGCGTCTTTGAGACCATGGCCATTATCTCAAGATTAAGGTCCAAGACTTCAGTAACCTGCACTATTTCTAACCTTTGTACTGAATAGTTCAGGTCAACAGCAATTCTGATCAAATCAGTATAAAATGGACCGACTCTGACTCCAAAAATATATAATAATTTGGTACAGTTAGTTAAATGCAGTATGTGCTTAATATACTGTATTTTCATAAGAATTTGGGAAAATGATGAAATGTCCTATAAATGTCTGTTCTATTCCTGAACTAAGGATCTAGGCTTTCAGTTGAGATGACTGTGTGCTGCCCTTTATGTAGATGCTCAGAAGTGAAGCTCCTCTGCTACAGATCAGAGGAAAAGGGCACTGGGAAGGAATGGCTGCACTCATCTCAGATCTGCTAGAGAAAACAGGATTAAAGGGGTTTTCTCATTAGTTTCAAAGATTAACTTTCAACATAAAGGGACAGTTAAAAGAAGAAATTTTCTAAATACATTGGTCATTAGACAGTTCAGCAGGTCTCTCACTGTACACAGGTTTCTATGGTAACCTGCAGACCAGAAAGACTGTTATCTGATTGGCTAAGAGCAATTAAGAATCAAAGGAATGAGCTCTGAGTGATTACCTGCAGTAAGCAAAAGGTACAAGTGTTGTGAGGACTGAGAAGCTTTACCTGTAATTGTGTTAGAAACACAACCTCCTGCTCTGTCAGAGTAATAACTGCTGGAGACCCGCCCACAGCCTGAGGAGACAGAGTGAGTGCAAACTGCCAGTCAGCCAGTTAATCAATGAGCTGATAAAACCCCTTTAAGGCAAGTACTTCTTAGTATATCTAAACTTTCAATAAACTGTGCATAAATCACTTGTCGAGTGCTTGTTCTCTCCAGGGGCGTAACTAAAGGCTCATGGGCCCTGGAGCAAGAGTTCAGCTTGGGACCCCCTTCCCTTAGTGCTCTGTGTGTCTTCTTATGCGGCACAAGGGTCTTTGGGCCCCTCAGGCTGCTGGGCCCGGTAGCGACTGCTACCTCTGCACCCCCTATAGCTACGCCCCTTGTTCTCTATGTATGCTTTATGTTTTAGTTTGCTTTTCCTCTGATGTAAAACACCTCGGGCCTTATGTATGCAAACTGTCTAGGTGTAGAAGTTTCTTTGTTGCCCATAGAAACCAATCAGAACTCCCCTTTCATTTCATGTAGTGCTCTGGAGAAATGAAAGGGGAGCTCTGATTGGTTGCTATGGGTAACAAAGAAAGTCTTAGACCTAGACAGTGTTCATACATCAGGCCCTTAGTGATCTGTACCCGGAGAAAAGCCTGATACTGAAAGTTCAGAGGAAAGATACCTAGTGAAACACATATTACAGACTCTTTTTGTCATTACATATCTGTACTATTGATTTATGCAAAGTGTTTAAAGTTATCACTTAAACATGCATGAGGGAGTCGGAGTCGTGAGTCGGAGTCAGGGGAAATTCAGGAATCATAGTCGTGAGTCGGAGTCGGAATTAGGGGAAATTGAGGAGTCGGAGTCAGTGCTTTGGCTTACCGACTCCACAGCCCTGCTGGTATCAACCTGGTCTTAAAGAACAATCACTATGGCGATACCACCATATTAATTTCCTTTTCAGATTCATGCGCCAAGTCTCCATTCTGGTCTGAGGTGTACTTTTTGGACTTTGTACAGGTCTGATTGCCCTTGTCTAAGCAAAGCAACTATCATTGTGCAAAAACCTGAGTACATAGTCTAATGGTGTGTTGAAGAAACCTGACCCATCAGGTGCAACCTTACATGGTTACTTTGAAGGAATAGGGCTTGGAGAAAAAACATCATCATACGTGCTCAAGAGATTTGATTGGAAAGGCCCTTCGAGGGAGAGCTTCCTAATGGTCAAACCACCAAATGCTAGCTTTTGTCCTTGGTTAGTTGCTCTCCGCAGCGTGAGGTTAGGTGAAACCTTTACTTATCTCGGGTCCATAACTAATGAGGCCACCATGTTGACTGTACTGTGGAATTTCTTGTAGCTAGCCTTCTTCAGTGAGTGATGTCTACTGGATTTAATAGAAATCCCCAACGTATAGAGTTTGTGGCGTCCTAGACAGGAAGCACAGGGATTTCGACAACTTTGTTCCCACGCTCTCACCCCAGCCATAGATCCATAACACATTATGTAAAGAAATAACGATGGCTTCATTGGTTGCACATTTGGCCAGCAAATACAAACATGTACAGGACGCGGTATTTGTAGAACTGTTTGGCGGCAGTATTTATTATGGTGTCGCCATGCAACTGTAGAAAATATTTTCTGAGAAGTAGTTGGTGTCGCGAGTGACTGGACGAGGTTGATGTCAACTTCTGCGGATTACGTGTTGTGTCTGGATGAAGCCAGATCAGTGATGTTGTACTTGAGCTCAACTACTGTATATATTGGGGTAAACATAAACCACATGTGTGACACCCGGCCTGTTAATTCCACAGTGTTAGTTATTTCTGAAGCAAAGCGCAGGGATTTAAGTGGAACGGTAGGGGTGAAGTCGGAGGGAGGACTGGAGCAACTACAAACAATTTTTTTTGCAAATGTGATTTGGAAGAATAGAACAAAAGTTGTGTGCAGGGCCAAGAATGAGAAGTGCCAGGGTCATACATCTAATGAATAAAGTAAGGTCCCCTCCTTGTCTTAAGGTCCCTCAACAACTGGATGGGGCTTATTTACCACCTCTTGGCATTGGGAATCAGCCCAGGCATGTCAATCAGTAAGGTGTGAACTTCTTGATCCTTCTTCATGTTCTACACCATCATTTTTAGGGTGTAATTGTTATCACCAAGGACAAGAACTTGCATCTAGCCTTGGCCACTCGACATCCTTGTTGACGTTTCGGTTTCTCAAGGGCAAATAGGACCAAAGAAGAGGAGAGAGGCGCTCATAGGGCAATATGTATAGCAAAAAGGATGGTCGTTTATAGTAATAGAGCTCACTTTGTGGGGTTGTGCAACCATAGGCACAACCCTAGTGTATGCGAGTGGCAATGATCGGTCGGTGCTGCCAGTGTTGTTTGATCCTCACTTGGGGGGGTTGCCAGTCCCTGGGAGGAATGCGAGATACCAGGAATTGGAGGGACGTATGTACAGATCCGCACGTTCAAAGAAAACACTTCAACGACCAGTGAGGGTAGAATAAAACTTCTAGTTATTGACGACGCATTTCGGAGCATACACACTCCTTTTTCAAGTCTGGAAGCTGAATGCCGGAGACGCGGGAGCGCTTCACACTCTGTCCATTTGAGCCTGAACGGACAGAGTGTGAAGCGCTCCCGATTTGACTTCTTTTCATCCTTACGCCCCTGTACAGGGATCTGGTCTTCACTGCAAGGGAACCACTAGGCCACTACTTCTTGGAGTAGTCTGTGTCCAAGCACCTCAAGAGACACAGTACATGACACAAAGGGGACAAGCAAGAGTGTGGTCAGTGTACAAGAAGAAGTCAGTCCAGGCAGAGTTCAGTACAGTAGGCAGTAAGTGAGAGCAGGCCAGGCAGAGCAGTTTCACTCCGGAAAACAGACAGAGATCGGGCATGGGAAGTCAGAATAATACTACTTTGCAGGACTAGACAAGTTAGGAGCCTATAGCTCAGTCACCTTCCAATAGAAGGTGCCATATATACCCCAGGGAATGTGGCAATTGGGACAGACTTGACCATCCTCCTGCCTGTGAGCCAGGGAATGCAGGTGGGATGGCCTGCAGGAGCATACCGCTTGCTGCAATAGTATTTAGCAGTTGTGCCTGCCAGGAGAGGTAAGATACTGGCAGGCACAGAAAGCCAGCATTTACATTGACCGTGACGCCTTTTTAATGAGTGCTGGAACGTGGAAGAAGAATGAAGTTAGAAAACAAGGTGAATGGTAAACTGATGTCATAGTCTCTGATGAAATGATGTCAGCATGGAGAATATGTTCACCTTCACCTCAGCACAGAAATAAATTGGACCTTAGCAATAGGGAACTAACATGAGTATCAAACTCAAGAACTTCAATCAATCTCACAAAGGTAATTTAGTGAAGCATGGGTAAGAGGTCCAAGAGTTTTGTGAAGAGTATTTTAGGGCCTACTAACTTTAGTACTTTGGTACTGGAGTCCACTTAGCCCCACCGCTTAGGGTAGGACCACGCGGTCAGGTTACCTGATGCAGTTTTGTAAGCCAAAATCAAGAGTGAATCATAAAAGGTATACAGGAGAGATACAACTTCCTGTTTTTTGAATTCACTCTTGGTGTCACGGGGAGCCGGCGGCATACTTCCTCCATGCAGCGCCGCCGGACTCCCACTGTTGTTCAGAAGCAAGGACAAGAGGTGCGTCCTTGTCTCCATGACAACAGGGACGGGGAGGACCCGGCGCGCGTTCAGTCTCAGCGCGGCCGGCATCCTCCCCATCCCCTTGACGACAGGCAGGAGGAGCTTCTGAGCGCTGGCAGAGGGGCCAGCGCTGCTCAGCTATGAATATGTGTGCTATAGGTCACGTCACGTGACCTACCTCTGAGTACTGGCAAGGAAGCCAGTACTTCCTGTTTCAGTTTGGAATTAAGTCACATGACGCCGCCTCATCACATGACCTACTTGGAGCCCTATTTAAACAGGCAGCCTGCCAGCCACAGGTTGTCTGAGATTGGTCTTACCTCCAGTGCTAGTGTTTGGTGATCTTCTGAGACTATTGCGTTTGACTACTGCTTGTGTTTTTGACTACGTCCTTGCCTCATCCCTTTGTACTTCGCTACCTCTCAGTTTTGACTTCGGCTTGTGTATTTGACCTTGTTCCTGCTCACTCCCCTGGTTTTGACGTGACTTCCTGGTATGACTTTTGGCTTGGTGACTTTCTGATATTGTGTGTGTTCTGTCTTTGTTTATTGTGTTCTCCTCTTGTTACTAGTGATGAGCGAGCATGCTCGGCCGAACTCGCTGTTCAGCCGAGCATGCCGGCGCTCGGGTCCACTCGGTGTTCGGCCAAACACCGAGTGTACTCGAGCGCCATGCTCGAGTCCCCTCCCCGCACCAAGACGGTCATGACCATCAATGCAAGTCAATGGGGACGGATCCGTTCGGTGTAACACAATAGTAAACGGATCTGTCCTCCATTGACTTTCAATGGAGTTCATGACGGATCCGTCACCTTACCTTTCCCAGCAGCTCCCTCCTCCCTCCAGCAGGTGGCGCTGTAGTGAAACTTATCACTGTGCGCGCCGTCTTCCTGCTGGGACAGGTCGGGAACTGCTGTGAAAGGTAAGTTTAACCAATCCCTCCCCCTCAGTGTCTGAGTCATGTTTTTTTTTTTTTTTTTGGGAGAGGGGGCTGTGTAAACCAGACACCCTCCCCTCTTCCGAGCGGGGGGGTGCCTGGTTTAGTCCCATTGACTCCCATTGCCAGAGCACACGAGCACCTGGGTGCTCGATCATCACTACTTGTTACCCTTCCCTGTACGCCCCTGCATTTATCTAGGCTAGGTTTTGCCGCCCAGTTACGCGCCGTTGCCTAGATCGGTTCCTGTAAATAGGTAGGGGCAGTGGTGGGGCCCAAGTCAGGTCTCACTTTACCCCCTCCCAAAACTGTATCCAGAAACCAAACCGTGTTGTCGTACCCTTATGGTACCAGGAATATACCCTCATACAGTACGTGTAGAAAGTTCTAGCCTGTGAGAGGAGTAGTTAAAGCAATTTGGGCAGAATTCCACCATGACATCAATTTTGCTCTCACTTCAAAAATGAGATGAATTTCAGAAAATTGATTTCAGCATTCAGTTTTGATAACATCTAAGGTATAAAACTAGAGAACAGAAGTAGAGCGTGGGCCAAACAGTTTAATCATCGTGTCTAAGGTTGACTTTCGGCTTTCCTCCGACCATGGGAAGCACTTGTCTACGAAGATAATGGCCAGGGGCCAGAATGAGCTAAACCATTACGAACGAATTAGGCACAGCACAGGTAGAACTTGATATTGTAGCTTTAAATTAGATATTTTGACTAAGGTTTGACCAAAGATGTGAAGTCAACTGGAGCTCACATCGTAGTTCTATGAGATCAACGACTGGGAAAATTGTATAACTAGAAAATGGAAATGACTATAAGAGTTTTCTCCAAGGTCTTTCCCTTAATTTATCTCTATTCCATCATTCTGGTTATTTCCTTTGTCCAGTGGAAGGAATACGGAGCCCAGTGACTACTCCTGAAATTACCCCTGAAACAGGCCCCTTGTTACAGCAGTGGGTGTGAAACCACTATGTCAACCAACCAGTGTTACTGTGGACTAAAGCTAAGGGCATTACAGTGCATTCTGTGTTGTTTTGGCCGTGTGCTTAAGGTCATAGTAAGATAGTAACATAGTTTATAAGACCGAAAAAAGCCCATCCAGTTCGTCCTGTTATCCTACAAGTTGATCCAGAGGTAAAACCCCTGTGAGGAAGAAGCCAATTTTCCCCAATTTAGTGGAAAAAATTCCTTCCCGACTCCAATCAGACATCAGAATAACTCCCTGGATCAACGACCCCTCTCTAGTAACTATAACCTGTAATATTATTACCTCCAGAAATACATCCAGGCCCCTCCTGATCTCTTATAGTGAACTTACCATCACCACCTCCTCAGGCAGAGAGTTCCATAGTCTCACTGCTCTTACCGTAAAGAATCCTCTTCTATGTTTATGTACAAACCTTCTTTCCTCCAGACACAGAGGATGTCCCCTCGTCACAGTCACAGTCCTGGGGATAAATAGATGATGGGAGAGATCTCTGTACTGACCTCTGATATATTTATACATAGTTATTAGATCTCCCCTCAGTCGTCTTTTCTAAAGTGAATACCCTAATTTTGATAATCTTTCTGGGTCCTGTAGTCCACCCATTCCAGTTATTACTTTAGTTGCCCTCCTCTGAACCCTCTCCAGCTCTGCTATGTCTGCCTTGTTCACAGGAGCCCAGAACTGTACACAGTCCTCCATGTGTGGTCTGACTAGTGATGTGTAAAGTGGCAGGACTATGTTCTCATCACCGCCATCTATGCCCCTTTTGATGCAACCCATTATCTTATTGGCCTTGGCAGCAGCTGTCTGACACTGGTTTCTACAGCTTAGTTTGCGGTTTACTAAAATTCCTAGGTCCTTTTCCATGTCAGTGTTACCCAGTGTTTTACCATTTAGTATGTACTGGTGACTTGCATTATTCCTTCCTATGTGCATAACCTTACATTGTATTGTAGGAAGGTGAACCTTCAACCCAGTCTGTGGTGCTGAGCGCTCTGGATCAGGTTTTCATTAAGAATATGTACTTTACTCCATTTAACTTTCCCTCGACCCAGTCTCCCTGTCCCAGACACTGAAAAACACCCTCTCAGCATGATACTGCTACGACCATGCTTCACTGTATTGGGCAGGTTATGAGCAGTGACTGGCTTCCTCCAGACGAGACGCTTATAATTGAGGCCAAAAATTTCAATTTTTGTTTCATCAGAGCAGATAACCTTGTTTCTCACAGTCGGAAAACCTTTTAGGTGTTTTTTTTTTGGCAAACTGTCATGTGCCTTTTACTAAGGATAGTCTTCTTTCTGGCCACTCTGCCAAAAAGCCCAGATTGATGGGTAATAGTTGACCTTCTGGAAGTTTCTCCCATCTGCAAATGTGCAAATATAACGTTTGCACATCCTAAATACCTGTGACCTTCATTGCAATTTTTCCGCCGCTGGTGAGGCGACATTACCTGCGCTACGTCTGCTGTATAACGTTTGCGCATCCTAAATACCTGTGACCTTCATTGCAATTTTTCCGCTGCTGGTGATGCGACATTACCTGCGCTACGTCTGCTGTATAACGTTTGTGCATCCTAAATACCTGTGACATTCATTGTAATTTTTCCGCCGCTGGTGACAGCCACATTACCTGCGCTACATCTGCTGTATAACGTTTGCGCATCCTAAATATTTGTGACATTTAGTGTAATTTTTTTCACCGCTGTTGACAGCGAAATTACCTGCACTACATCTCCTAAAATTGATTTTATCTTTTGTTTTGTGCATACTATTGTCAGTCTGTAAAAGTGGCGTAATACTCGGACAACATCGTTCCCAGCGGCGACTTGGGAGTCCAAGATGCATCCAGACTTCCTCCCCATGCTGTTCTCAAACCATTTCAGTGGTGTTTCCACCATTTTCTCACCTTTCCCTATGAACCAGACACCCTCCCCTCTTCAGAGCAGGGTGTGCCTGGTTTAGTGCTCGGGTTCTCCCATTGACTTCCATTGTGCTGTGGTGCTCTGTAGAGCAACACTTAGTGTTCTACCCGAGCACCAGAGCACTTTGGTGTTCAAGCAACACTAGTATTGGCCGCTTAACAGCCAGGTAGTGGACATACCCTATGTGTAAGAGAAAGTAGCCAAGCAGCCATCCACAGGCCGTGGCCTCCAATAAGGAACACAGGACTAATGCAGCGCCAGTGTCCGTCCCAGTTTGCAGGACAGCAATGGGCATGGAGCGCTGTCGTGACACCTCCTTCACCTTCTGGGCTTCATAGCCACTGCTATTGAAAGGGGTCTTAAGAAATAACAACTGTGGAATTGTAAAAGCTTAGGTTAGAGCTGGGGCGCTGTTGCATGAGCATCTATGGAATAATTTCTAAACAGCAATGGTAAACAGCGGTACTGCAAGTGTCAAATGTAACTGTAGGGTTCAAGACAATTTGAAAGACCATTTTTCAGAAATATCGGAATCATTGCTTAAATGTGTCTGATAAAATCTACAATTCGACAATAGTCAAAACGTTCAGTTTCAAAATGCACATTTTAAATGAAATAAAATATGATGCAGATTATATCTGGGGGCGATGTTGCATTGGTGTCTATACGATTTTGTACAAACAGTGGTGGTGGTGAAAAGCGGTACTGCAAGTACCAAATGTAAGTAAATTTCAGTAAAATTTAAAATAAATATTTTCCAAAAACACAAGAGCAAACAGTTCAGTCATGGAGAGGAGATCCAGTGAAATACACTGTATGTAATCCAAAAAAATGTATTTGTATCGCCTTTAATACCGTACCTGGCCCAAAGGGGCCTGTCCGTGCAAAGCCATGTTGTCAGCTCATTAGCCGACCGATGACTGCAGCTGATTAACTGTCCTGAGCGTTATAAATGAAAGGAGAGAAAGCTGCAGAGGATTAGGACCTGTGTATATATGTAATTCCAATGTGCTGTTAGCTTAATGTGATAAGCAATGGAAAAAGACTTGTGTGTCCTATCTTTAGATACTACAGCGCAGCTCGCTCCAAGTCATTCACAGGTCTAAAAATACCCTTTATATCATGGAATTCCTGGAATTCTCCGCATCTTACATCCTGATTTAAGTGGCATTAGAGCAAGCCTGATTAAGCTGTGAATTTCAAGGCCACAGAGCACACGGTTCACTGGAGATTAGGTGACAGTGGACTCGTTTACTGTACCGCAGCCAGAAGGGGTTTATATAAGATACTGCAAATCTGTGCTTCACCAGGTGCAGTGGGACTGTAAAACCCAGCATGTCCAAAGAGAATGATCGAGGGCAAAAAAATATTATAACACTGCAAACTATGCAAGAGAATGTAAATACTATGCAATCATGCTGCCCTATAAATACTAAAATACTGTATCCTATAAATAATAAGATGATAATAAGATAACTACTATAATATGCCTTCCTATATACAAGAATATAACTACTATAATACTGCTCCTATGTACAAGAATATAACTACTATAATACTGCTCCTATGTACCAAGAATATAACTACTATAATACTGCCTCCTATGTACAAGAATATAACTACTATAATACTGCTCCTATGTACAAGAATATAACTACTATAATACTGCTCCTATGTACAAGAATATAACTACTATAATACTGCTCCTATGTACAAGAATATAACTACTATAATACTGCTCCTATGTACAAGAATATAACTACTATAATACTGCTCCTATGTACAAGAATATAACTACTATAATACTGCCTCCTATGTACAAGAATATAACTACTATAATACTGCTCCTATGTACAAGAATTATAACTACTATAATACTGCTCCTATGTACAAGAATATAACTACTATAATACTGCTCCTATGTCAAGAATATAAACTACTATAATACTGCTCCTATGTACAAGAATATAACTACTATAATACTGCTCCTATGTACAAGAATATAACTACTATAATACTGCTTCCTATGTACAAGAATATAACTATATAATACTGCTCCTATGTACAAGAATTATAACTATACTATAATACTGCTCCTATGTACAAGAATATAACTACTATAATACTGCTCCTATGTACAAGAATATAACTACTATAATACTGCTCCTATGTACAGGAATATAACTACTATAATACTGCTCCTATGTACAAGAATATAACTACTATAATACTGCCTCCTATGTACAAGAACTATAACAACTATAATACTGCTCCTATGGTACAAGAATATAACTACTATAATACTGCTCCTATGTACAGAATATAACTAGTATAATACTGCTCCTATGTACAAGAATATAACTAACTATAATACTGCTCCTATGTACAAGAATTATAACTACTATAATACTGCTCCTATGTACAAGAATATAACTACTATAATACTGCTCCTATGTACAAGAATATAACTAACTATAATACTGCTCCTATGTACAAGAATATAACAACTATAATACTGCCTCCTATGTACAAGAATATAACTACTATAATACTGCTTCCTATGTACAAGAATATAAACTACTATAATACTGCTCCTATGTACAAGAATATAACTACATAATACTGCCTCCTATGTACAAGAATATAACTACTATAATACTGCTCCTATGTACAAGAATATAACTACTATAATACTGCTCCTATGTACAAGAATATAACTACTATAATACTGCTCCTATGTACAAGAATATAACTACTATAATACTGCTCCTATGTACAAGAATATAAACTACTATAATACTGCTCCTATGTACAAGAATATAACTACTATAATACTGCTCCTATGTACAAGAATATAACTACTATAATACTGCTCCTATGTACAAGAATATAACTACTATAATACTGCTCCTATGTACAAGAATATAACTACTATAATACTGCTCCTATGTACAAGAATATAACTACTATAATACTGCTCCTATGTACAAGAATATAACTACTATAATACTGCTCCTATGTACAAGAATATAAACTACTATAATACTGCCTCCTATGTACAAGAATATAACTACTATAATACTGCTCCTATGTACAAGAATATAACTACTATAATACTGCCTCCTATGTACAAGAATATAACTACTATAATACTGCTCCATAATACTGCTCTATGCCAGGAATATAACTACTATAATACTGCTCCTATATACAAGAATATAACTACTATAATACTGCCTCCTATGTACAAGAATATAACTACTATAATACTGCTCCTATGTACAAGAATATAACTACTATAATACTGCTCCTATGTACAAGAATATAACTACTATAATACTGCTCCTATGTACAAGAATATAACTATTGTAATACTTTACTGTGTATGTTTTCCACACAGTATGGAAAATAATTACTATATATTCATTTCATTTGCTTGTACTGTAAAATACTGCAGATTTTTTGCATTCAATTCCATAAAAGAAAATTTGTTGAGTTTCTGCAATGTATAATATACATATACATATAACATACGGTAATACTGTAGGTGTTTTGGTGTACATATAGTTGATGGTTCTCCATGTGATCCTTGCTCCTTCCATGTTGTGGGTCAGACACCAACTTTATGTGTGTAGGTTATGATTGGATTTGTGTGGCCGCCAGGAGACAGAACACTAATAGGTTCTTTAGAGGTTATAACCTCTTCTCTACCAGCGTCGTACATGTACACCACTGGAGTGATGGGCAAAGATGGCGCCTGCTCGCACGTGCAGCGGGTGTCATGGCCGGTTAGTCTTTTCTGTTTCAGTAGAGACTTGCAGCTAATGACTGCGACCAGCAACAATGCCGATCGTGGTCATTAAAGCCTTTAGATGCCATGATCAAGTGATTACCCAATGAGGATGCTGGTAATTGGTGTCTATGCGCTGGGGCTTGCTGAAGAGACTTAGGGCATTTAAGCTACAATTCTTCTTTTGGCCAGAAGGTGGCAGACCAACATAAGAAATGAGCAATTCTGAACAATAAATGGATGTAAAAAATCCATGATTGTTCAGAATTTTTTTAAAAATTGGATTTTGTACACTCAAATACAGGCTTCAAAATCATTAAAAAAAAGTAAATTAAAACTGTAAAAAATATATTTAAAAAATTAAAAAAATTAATTTAAATCACCCCTTTCTATAGAATAAAAAAATAAATACATAATAAGCAAAAAATATAAACATCATGGGTATCACCATGATTGAAAACGCCCTTAATATTTTTCCAATACGGCGAATAGCACAACGGAAAAAAGGGTCAAAATGGCCAATTTGCCATTTTTTCATCACTTTTCAAAAAAATGTAATAAAATGTGATCAAAAAGTCACACACACTCCATGGTATCAATAAAAACTACAGATTGTCTTGCAATAAATGAGCCCCCACACAGCTCAGTGGATGTAAGTATAAAAAAGTTATGGGGGTCAGAATATGGTGATGTAAAAAAAAATTCTCAGAGTTTAAATTTATTTTTACACTATTTAGACATAAAAAACCTACATATATGTGGTATCATTTTAATAGTACTGACCCCGAGAATGAAGGGCACAGAGCAACGGAACGCTGTGGGAACAAAGCCAGTAAAACGGTGGAGGAATTGCGTTTTATTTTTTTTCCAACTCCACCCTATTTGGAATTTTTTTCCTCGTTTCCCACTAAATTGCATGCCACCCTAAATGGTGGCATTAGAAAGAACAAATTCTCCCGCAAAAAATAAGCCCTCATACAACTATGAGAACGGAAAATTAAAAAAGTTATGGCTCCAGAAAGATAGGGAAATAAAACAAAAAACTTTCGGTATCCTAAGGGTTAAAGTAGTTATCCCATGATAACAGCTCAGGAGGCGTGTCTCAGCTCTACCTATCACAGCTCAGGGTGCGTGTCTCAGCTCTCCCTATCACAGCTCAGGGGGCGTGCCTCAGCTCTCCCTATCACAGCTCAGGTGGTGTGTCGCAGCTCTTCCTATCCAGCTCAGGGGCGTGTTTCAGCTCTCCCAATCACAGCTCAGGAGGCGTGTCTCAGCTCTCCAAATCACAGCTCAGGAGGCGTGTCTTAGCTCTCCCTATCACAGCTCAGGTGGTGTGTCGCAGCTCTTCCTATCACAGCTCAGGAGGCAGTTGAAGGATGAAACTGAGCATGTGCGGCCATCTCTGAGCAGGACAAAGAAATAAGAAAACAACAAACAGCAGGTGGCGCTGTACAGATAGATTTTATTGAATAACTCACTGGCTATGCTAAATTTTTGATTAAATGCAATTACAAAAAGTACTGTCCATGTTACAGACAAGCACAAGAACATAATATAAAGCTCTACAGGGTGAGAAATGGCGCCATAGTCCACAGCATCCCAAAACTAAGCTTCCCCAAAACCTTGTTGGTATGAATTGTGGCAGGAATGTTGTGGCCATCAAGAGCACATGCCATGCAATTTTTTTAAATTTGGTAGCAACAAAATTAAAGAAATTTTTGAAAATAGAATTCCAATTGAGATTTTGGTGCCTGGAGTTTGGGAATGTAAGGAATCAGTTGAAGTAATCGACGTCCAAGTCAGGTGACAAGTAGCAGAGGAGAGAATGAACTCATGTGTCACACAGCGCTGGTTGGAATGGGGACAGATGGCTGACTAGGATGTCATTGAAGATGTGACAAGAGTCAGGAAAGGACCTGGTGAGTGATCGGCCTTCAGTCTTTATTGGATCTTCAATTAGAAGGGAATGACAGCTGCTAGTCCATGGGGTGGTGGGCTAAGGCCCCTGTATCTTCCATGTTCCTGCTTACATATTTCCTTGCTCGCTCATTTGTCTTCGGATGAGCCAAAAATGGTGGTTTGCTCTACTTCTACTGATATTGGTCTCGGATGTCCTACCTGCATCTCTCGAAGTGTCATCATTAAAGGAGTTCTTCAGTTGTTTAAAACTGATGATCTATCCTCTGGATAGATCATCAGCATCTGATCGGCGGGGGTCCGACATCCGGGACCCCCGCCAATCAGCTGTTTGAGAAGGCAGCGGCGCTCCAGGAGCGCCGTGGCCTTCTCACTGTATACCACAGGCCCAGTGACATCACGACTAGTATCACTGGCCTGGGCGGGGCTAAGCTCCATTCATGTGAGCAGAGCTTAGCCCCCGCCCAGGCAGGTTATACTAGTCGTGCCGTTACTGGGCCTGAGGAAATCACAGAGAAGGCCGGCTGCCTTCTCAAATAGCTGATCAGTGGGGGTCCCGGGTGTCCATGCCATATACTCGCCGTACCAGCACTGCCTCCTCTTCACTGTTTACATGCTGGCTGTAACAGGGGTAGTGGTGAGCCGGTGTAATTACACCTAACCACCCCATTCATTTCAATGGGAGGGATCACTCCCATAGGCTTGTCAGATCGGCGGGGGTCCGACACCTGACACCCCCGCCGATCAGATATTGATGATCAAGGAATGAGAAGGATGAGGCTTCCTTACACACTTGGCCCCATAACAGTTGATTAGTTTTTTTTTTTGTAATCTTTCACCTAGCATATTATATACTCCATGCCATATACTCATCATAAATCTCAACCATCAGTGGCCTTATTCCCTAACCTTAGGAGGTTGTAGTCTACTGGATACATCAAGATCCAATTCTTGATAATTTGATTGAATCTTAGAAGGTTGATTTACAAAAAGTCGGTCTTCTGGGTCCATACAAACTATAAGAGAAATTTCCATACTAAAGGTCATAGACATTCTTTTTGTGTATCCCCTTAATCTTAATCTTGAAAGGTCTACAAACAATCTTGGTGGTGCCAGACATGTTGATTTTTTTTTACTTACCTGATTCTTTTGACTCCCTTGAAGGTACAATTTATAAGATCTGGGAACTATTTGTCTCATTCCATGTCAGGGGCATAAGTTCTTTGGATCTTTTGCAAAAAACATTTCCGATAAATTTTCCGGGCAACAAATAGTTGGACATATGTGGTTAGTCAAAAACAGTTGCTACATCAACCCTTGCCCATTTTTTTTCAAAAAACAGGTAGGGCCTTTTCAATGACCAACAGTTTTGCTTACTTTGAGGGAAAAAAAAACACAAAAAGTTTACAAAATTCATTAATCACCAGCGATGTGACTTTTTGAAAGGATGGAAATCAGTTCCTGGAATGGGAAAGGCCGGACGTGCAGCTCATCAGAGAGGATCAGGTCCCAGTTTATGTGCCATGTACTTGGCAGAAGCCGACGGACCTGGCAATGAAATGTTTCCCCGGGGTGTGGGAGACAAGCAGCTGTAAACTAACAGTCACTGATAGGGCCCTGAGCTGGGCAGACAAGACTTGTTACTGAAATGTGATTTTTGAAAAATGACCCTTCAAAAGTTTAAGCAGTGAGAACTAACAGTGAAATAAACGGAAAATAAAATTGAGGCCTAATGTACCTTCTTCGGAATGCCTCCTATAGGCATATAGACAGTAACCTAGTTAGGTTGTATTTTAATTCCAGTTGGTCCTTTTTAAAGGGGTTTTCCCACGAAAAATATTCTACAGTTTTCAAACCAGAACCTGGATCTGAATAATTTTGTAATTGCATGTAATTAAAAATTTTGCATAGCCAGTAAGTTATTCAATAAAATGTATCTGTATCGTGCCACTTAATTTCTTATTTCTTTGACCTGCTCACTGAGATGGCCCGCACATGCTCAGTTTCATCTTTCAACTGCCTCCTGAGCTGTGATAGGAAGAGCTGAGACACGCCTCCGGAGATGTGATAGGGAGAGCTGGGACACGCCTCCTGAGATGTGATAGGGAGAGCTGAGACAAGCCTCCTAAGCTGTGATAGGGAGAGCTGAGACACGCCTCTGGAGCTGTGATAGGAAGAGCTGAGACACGCCTCCTGAGCTGTGAGAGGGAGAGCTGAGACACGCCCCCTGAGCTGTGATAGGGAGAGCTGAGACACGCCTCCTGAGCTGTGATAGAGAGAGCTGAGACACGCCTCCTGAGCTGTGATAGGGAGAGCTGAGACACATTTCCTGAGCTGTGATAAGGAGAGCTGAGACACGCCTCCTGAGCTGTGATAGGGAGAGCTGAGACACGCCTCTGGAGCTGTGATAGGAAAAGCTGAGACACGCCTCCTGAGCTGTGATAGGGAGAGCTGAGACACGCCTCCTGAGCTGTGATAAGGAGAGCTGAGACACGCCTCCTGAGCTGTGATAGGGAGAGCTGAGAAACGCCTCCAGAGATGTGATAGGGAGAGATGAGACACGCCTCCTGAGCTGTGATAGGGAGAGCTGAGACACGCCTCCTGAGCTGTGATAGGGAGAGCTGAGACACGCCCTCCTGAGCTGTGATAGGGAGAGCTGAGACACGCCTCCTGAGCTGTGATAGGGAGAGCTGAGACACGTCCCCTGAGCTGCAGCAGAAAAGACACTGCCCTTGAACTTCCAGCTTGATATAAATCTTGTAGACCAATGAATGAGGAGATCTCTTGATCCATGTGAGGTACAGGGCTGGTTTTAGCTTTGTTAGAAGCGTATTGCCAGGTACGATATGATTGAGTTCACGGAGAGGATCCTGTATCTTTATTGTCTGTATTATTAATTTTGACAAAATCTCACAGCCAAAAAACCCTAAGCAGATCCTCCTTTTTGGACAAGATGACCAGCTGAGACTCCTTCAGTCTGTTTCTTCAGCATAAGATGACTTCAGATGGTTCAACATCTTTCACACTAGTTGAGGTGAACTGAGAACACCTTGGTTTCTCAGGCTGGGGGCTTTGACATCACAGTGCTTAGTGAGGTGACATCACTAAGGATGGGATTGGGTACAACCTTCTGTATAGTTCAGCATGAAATCAAAGTGCCTCAATAGTTACGATTGCAAAGCCTAACGGTCCACAGGCCTGTCTACTACACATAGCCCTTTAGTAGTGGCTTGGTCAGAGGTCTCAATTATGGAAATTTTTGGGGTTTGACCTGAATTCTAAATTAATACGGTGTTGTGGCCTGGAGTTTGAATTAATTTAGTGGTGTGAGGCAAGAATTATTTTGCGATTTGATCACAAGATTATGAATTACCATATTTTCACCCCATAAGACGCATCTTTTATACCCCCAAAATGACCCTGCATCTTATGGGGTGAATGCTAATGAGCGCTTCCATTATGGAAGCCCTCATTAGCACCGGAGGACCGGGAAGAGGTAAAGACTCTGTACTCACCGTTTCCTGGTCCTCCGCTCGGCTGTGCAGGGCTGCGTACAGTGTGAGGACGCTCTGTGTCCTCACGCTGTGCGCGCCGGGTCACAGCACAGCCGACAGAGGAGGAGGAAGAAGACAGAGCACGGGCGAAGACGTCCAGGAGCAGGAGAGGTAAGTGCTTTATTTATTTTAACTGAGGCATGCTGGACTCATAATAGGGGCTAATAGAGGCATGGGGGCTGAAGTGAGGCATGGGGCTGATATAGGGGCTGACGTGAGGATTGGGGGCTGAAGTGAGGCATGGGGCTGATATAGGGGCTGACCTGAGGATTGGGGGCTGAAGTGAGGCATAGGGCTGATATAGGGGCTGACCTGAGGATTGGGGGCTGAAGTGAGACATGGGGCTGATATAGGGGCTGACCTGAGGATTGGGGGCTGGAGTGAGGCATAGGGCTGATATAGGGGCTGACCTGAGTATTGGGGGCTGAAGTGAGGCATGGGGCTGATATGGGGGCTGAAGTGAGGCATATGGGGGCTGATATGAGGTCTAATTTAAGGCATAGGGGTTGAAATGGGGACTAATTAAAGGCATGGGGGATGATGAGAGGTATATGAGGGCTGATAAGAGGCATGGGGGTCTGATCTGAGGTCTTATTGAGGTCTTATTAACATCGGGGGTCTGATCTGAGGTCTTATTGGGGTCTTATTAACATTGGGGGTCTGATCTGAGGTCTTATTGGGGTCTTATTAACATTGGGGAGTCTGATCTGAGGTCTTATTGGGGTCTTATTAACATTGGGGGTCTGATCTGAGGTCTTATAGGGGTCTTATTAACATTGGGGTCAGATCTGAGGTCTTTGGGGTTATTAATTGGGGTCGATCTGAGGTCTTAGGGTTATTAACATTGGGGGTCTGATCTGAGGTCTTATAGGGGTCTTATTAACATTGGGGTCAGATCTGAGGTCTTATTGGGGTCTTATTAACATTGGGGGTCTGATCTGAGGTCTTATTGGGGTCTTATTAACATTGGGGGTCTGATCTGAGGTCTTATTGGGGTCTTATTAACATTGGGATCAGATCTGAGGTCTTATTGGGGTCTTATTAACATTGGGGTCTGATCTGAGGTCTTATTGGGGTCTTATTAACATTGGGGATCTGATTGAGGGTTTGATCTGAATATTTTTTTCTTATCAGTGCTCCAGACTAAAAAAAATACCTAGGAGCCATTGGCTCCTGAACTGAAAAATTTAGGAGCCAAATAAAATTTTTAGGCGCCAAATTTAAATACGCAAAAATACGGATCTGCAATACCACGGATGCCGCCTGGTAAATTGCGGAACACACGACCAGGCGTCCTGTTCAAAATGCCTATTCTTGTCCGCTGTTGCAGACAAGAATAGGACGTGTTCTATAATTTCTTGAGGAGCCGCAGCTAGGCAAGTTCGCAAGCCGCCCATTGAAGTGAATTGCAGCTGTATCTATTCTGCAAAATTGCGGTCGTATATATATTAAATATATTGATGTTTTTTTTTTGTTTTTTTTACTTTTTATTTACTAATTATTGGCCTCCTTAGGGGCTAGAACTCTTTTCCTATTCACCCTAATAGATCTCTATCAGGATGAATAGGACTTTACACACTCCCTGCTGCCCTGGGCTTTGTGCACAGGGCAGCAGGGAGCTTACCATGGCAGCCAGGACTTCAGTAGCGTCCTGGTTGCCATGATAACGCGCCAACCAATGAATAATACTGGGGGGGGGGGGGTGGCACTGAGCCACTAATGATTATTATACTGGGTTGGGGTTTTTATTACTGGGGGAGGGCGCACTGCGCCACCAATGATGATAACTACGTTTAATACAACTACAGGAGGAGGGTGCAGCACAGGATCACATAGTCGGCACCTGACCTGTATTATAGGAGCTGCAATCACTGGTAGGTAACCCCTCAAGTGCGGCACCCGCCTCCTGTAGTTGTATTAAACGTAGTTATCATCATTGGTGGCGGCAGTGCGCCCTCCCCAGTAATAAAACCCCCAACCAGTATAATGTGTGTGCCCCCATCAGAACCACAGATCAGCCACTGTGGCCCCATCAGACCTCAGATCAGCCCACTGTGCCCCCATCAGACTCAAATCAGCCCACTGTGCCCCCATCAGACCACAGATCAGCCACTGTGCCCCCATCAGACCTTAGATCAGCCCACTGTGCCCCCATCAGACCTCAGATCAGCCACTGTGCCCCCAGACTCAGATCAGCCCACTGTGCCCCCATCGGACCTCAGATCAGCCCACTGTGCCCCCATCAGCCCCCATCAGACCTCAGATCAGCTCATTGTGCCCCCATCAGACCTCAGAGCAGCCTCATTGTGCCCCATCAGACCTCAGATCAGCCCACTGTGCCCCATCAGACCTCATATCAGCCCACTGTGGCCCCATCAGACCTCAGATCAGCCCACTGTGCCCCCATCAGACCACATCAGATCAGCCCACTGTGGCCCCCATCAGACCTTCAGATCAGCCACTGCTGCCCCCATCAGACCTCATGATCAGCCCACTGTGCCCCCATCAGACCTGAGATCGAGCCCCACCTGTGCCCCCATCAGACCTCAGAATCAGCCCACTGTGGCCCCATCAGACCTCAGATCAGCCCCTGTGCCCCCATCAGACCTCAAATCAGCCCACTGTGCCCCCATCAGACCACATATCAGCCCACTGTGCCCCCATCAGACCTCAGATCAGCCCATTGTGGCCCATCAGACCTCAGATCAGCCCACTGTGCCCCCATCAGACCTCAAATCAGCCCACTGTGCCCCATCAGACCACATATCAGCCCACTGTGCCCCATCAGACTCAGATCAGCTCATTGTGCCCCCATCAGACCTCATATCAGCCCACTGTGGCCCCATCAGACCTCAAATCAGCCCACTGTGCCCCCATCAGACCACATATCAGCCCACTGTGCCCCCATCAGACCACAGATCAGGCCCACTGTGCCCCCATCAGACCTCAGATCAGGCCCACTGTGCCCCCCATCAGACCTCAGATCAGCCCACTGTGCCCCCATCAGACCACAGATCAGCCCATTGTGGCCCCATCAGACCTCAGATCAGCCCACTGTGCCCCCATCAGACCTCAGATCAGCCCATAGTGGCCCAATCAGACCTCAGATCAGCCCACTGTGGCCCCATCAGACCTCAGATCAGCCCATTGTGCCCCCATCAGACCTCAGATCAGCCCACTCTGCGGCCAACAGAATAAAATAAAAAAATCTCTTACCTCTCCTGCACCGCGGCTCCTCTCCGGGTCCGGTGCTCCTCTTCTTCTCTTCCCGGCGCTGCACTGTCACCTGACTGCGTGCAGCGTCAGGTGAGAGTGCGCGCACTACGTTCTGACGCTGTACGCCGTCAGGACAGTGCAGTGCCGCCCGGAAAGACAGAGGAGTGCCGGACCCGGAGCGGAGCTGTGGCGCAGGACAGGTAAGAGATTTTTTTATTTTATCTGCTCCATGTTCTCTGATACTAGCCTAGTATCAGTAAATGCGGTCGGGTCCAGGCGCAAATGGCGACAAGACTAAAAAGTCTTGTCGCCATTTGTAAAATCTAAATCGCATTTGCGACCATTTTGGTCGCCATCTGGAGCCCTGCTTATTTTTCTCCTCTAAAACTTTCGTAGGCGGGTGCGTCTTATAGGGCGAAAAATACAGTAATATGGGGCTTCTGACTAAATTAATTTTGAGGTTTGAAGTCTGAATTACTCTAGTGGTCTGTTCTAGGGTCTGAATTATTTTTGGGGTCTAGTCTAGGGTCTAAATTAATTTTGGGGTCTGGCCTGGGGGGTTTTGAATTCGTATTGGGGGTCTGGTCTGAGGTTTGCATTTATTTCTTGGGTCTGTTCTGGGGTCTGATATGGGATTATGGCCTGGGGCCTGAATGAATTTAGGGTCTGGGAGCTGAATATATTTAGAGGTCTGTTCTGGAGTATGAATTAATATAGAGTCTGGTCTTGAGGCCTGAATTAATTTATTGAGGTTTGTGGTCTGGGAATGAAAAGAATTTAGGGGTCTCGTCTAGAGTCTGGATTAATTTTGTAATTTGTTCTTAGGTTTGAATAAATTTCGGGATCTGGTTTGGAGTTTGAATTCACATTGGGGTCTGGTCTGGGATCTGTATTTATTTTCAGGTCCAGTTTGGGGGTCAGAATTTTTTAAGGGTCTGGTGAATTTTTTTTTTCTATGGTCTTAATTAAGTTTTGGGATCTACGGTTAATGCCTCGTCTGCCCCAATTTTTGGTTTCTACTTACGTGGCTGATAGTATGTGGGATACCATTGGGGCCATCCGGGCAGCTGTAGTTTCACAGAAGGTGTCATTTTTAACGTGACTCTGCGGGTAGGGGCGCCCTCACTAAAATTTTTTGTACATTGATTTGAAATGCATCGAAATTTATTCGGCCCATTACTTCCAGGCGTAGGGTCACCTCTTGATCTGCAGCAAGTAAAGGGTTAGTCGCAGCAAGACGATTTCGCCTTTCGCTGCCAGATCGCGTCCCGGACCTTGGATCAACACAAACGCTGAAATGTAAATAGTGATTTGGATTTTGTAGACTACAAACGCTCCCCTGTAATAAACCGTAAAATTATAATCAGCTAAATAATCCCGCCAATGTCTCCTATTTATATAGCAACTCCACCAGCGGGTCATAAAAGCCTGACTGCTGGCAGGAGAAGACATGGCGACATGGAGGCCTCATGAAATGGAGAACTGCGAGCACTCGCGGGCCGCACATGGTTTACATAGGAGGACTTGCTGCGGCTCACGATGTGTTGTTCGTATATCCCAATGGTCTCAGTTGAGCTGAAGTATTAGAGGTGGCTTCCCTTTCAAATCCGAATATCTCCAGTCAAATGGGTCCTTGAGTCTCCTTCTTCCACCAGGTTCTAAAAATTTCTAATCAACAATATCATTTTCCAAAGAAGTTCATGGTTTTATAATTTTTTATGGCAAGTCTCCTTTAACGCTCATGAATGTTTCTCTATCCTAAATCTTCTATGTAGATCAGCATTGTGTGCTTCAGAGCTGCTCTTCTTTCTATAAAATGAGAAGTAAAATTTAATTTGTTTTTGATTGTGATCTTTTTCAGAAAATGGCATGTCTCCCAAGTTTGTAAAGAGACAAAGAGGGACACATTGTGCCATTGCGGTAAATTTTTTCAACACTAGGCCACGCCCCTAACTCCGCCCACTATACACCTAATACCATCCAGTCCCCTTACTGCTCCACATAGTAAATATTACCCAGTTATGTGCCGTCATTAATATGCCTAGCTGTGCGCCCAGTAATATGCCCTGTTATGTGCCCCCAGTAACATGGCAGGCTGTGCCCCCAGTAATATGCCCAGTTATGTGCCCTCAGTAATATGCCCTGTTATGTGCCCCCAGTAATATGACCAGCTGTGCCCCCAAGGAATGTGCCCAGTTATGTGCCCCCAGTAATAGGACCAGCTGTGCCCCCCAGGAATATGCCCAGTTATGTACCCCCAGTAATATGACCAGCTGTGCCCCCAAGGAATATGTCCAGTTATGTGCCCCCAGTAATATGACCAGCTGTGCCCCCAGTAATATGCCCTGTTATGTGCCCCCAGTAATATGACCAGCTGTGCCCCCAGTAATATGCCCTGTTATGTGCCCCCAGTAATATGACCAGCTGTGCCCACCAGGAATATGCCCAGTCATGTGCCCCCAGTAATATGCCCACATTGTGCTCTCTTGTAATATGCCCACATTGTGCCCCACTTAAATATGCCCACATTGTGCCCCACTGTAATATGCCCAAATTGTGCCCCACTATAATATACCCACATTGTGCCCCCCTGTGATATGCCCACATTGTGCCCCCCAGTAATATGTTGTGCCCCCAGTAATGTGTCCACATGGTGCCCCTCACAGAAAGTTAAAAAATAAAAACCTTATACTTACCTTATTCCTAGCAGCAGCATCACCAGCAGGACATCCGCTTTTCTTGTCTGGAGGGGGCGGGGCCAAGGTTGACTGTCGGCCAGCCCCACCCCCACACAGACGAGAGGTACAGAGAGCTGCAGGAGGCACGGAGAGCTGCAGGGGGACGGGAGGGAGGACGTAAGAAGCAGGCAGCCGATTCCAGCTGTCTGCTTCTTCATGTAACAAGCAACTGCAATCCGGGACTGTCCCGCTGGATCCGGGACGGTTGGGAGGTATGAAATGGTAGTCAATGCAGGGCTGAAGAGAACTATCCTTTTTCTTGATAAAGAAGAATTTGACTCCAGCAGGGGAAGACGATTTGGGCCTCCTTTATGCATTTTGACATTCCTAGAAGGGACACTGGATATACACAACCACATGGAGGAATGGTGCCTGACAACAGAGTGAAAGGACAGTCATATGGCCTATGAAGTGGAAGAGTTTCAGTCTCCTTACCATCAAAAGGTCATCTTCACCTAAGCTCGTCTCTTCTACCAAACCTAGGCACTGGAATTTCCTGGCTTGGGAGCGCAATTCATCACATAACGAAACCAACCACTGCATTAAAGGCGCAAGTTGCCGTTGGGGCCTTTGGAATGAAGCTGCAGGGCTTGAAGTTCCTTTCTCCCAAGAAGACCTCAGATCAGCTCACTGTGCCCCCTTCAGACCTCAGATCAGCCCACTGTGCCCCCATCAGACCTCAGATCAGCCCACTGTGCCCCCATCAGACCTCAGATCAGCCCACTGTGCCCCCATCAGACCTCAGATCAGCCCACTGTGCCCCCATCAGACCTCAGATCAGCCCACCGTGCCCCCATCAGACCTCAGATCAGCCCATTGTGCCCCCATCAGACCTCAGATCAGCCCACTGTGCCCCCATCAGACCTCAGATCAGCCCACTGTGCCCCCATCAGACCTCAGATCAGCCCATTGTGCCCCCATCAGACCTCAGATCAGCCCACTGTGCCCCATCAGAGCTCAGATCAGCCCACTTTGCCCCCATCAGACCTCAGATCAGCCCACCGTGCCCCCATCAGACCTCAGATCAGCCCACTGTGCCTCCATCAGACCTCAGATCAGCCCATTGTGCCCCATCAGACCTCAGATCAGTCCATTGTGCCCCCATCAGAGCTCAGATCAGCCCACTGTGCCCCCATCAGACCTCAAATCAGCCCACTATGCCCCCATCAGACCTCAGATCAGCCCACTGTGCCCCCATCAGACCTCAGATCAGCCCATTGTGCCCCCATCAGACCTCAGATCAGCCCATTGTGCCCCCATCAGACCTCAGATCAGCCCACTGTGACCCATCAGACCTCAGATCAGCTTATTGTGCCCCCATCAGACCTCATATCAGCCTACTGTGCCCCCTCAGATCAGCCCATTGTGCCCTCATCAGACCTCAGATCAGCCCACTGTGCCGCCATCAGACCTCAGATAAGCCCACTGTGCCGCTATCAGAGCCCAGATCAGCCCACTGTGCCCCCATCAGACCTCAGATCAGCCCACTGTGCCCCCATCAGACCTCAGATCAGCCCATTGTGCCCCCATCAGACCACAGATCAGCCCACTGTGCCCCATCAGAGCTCAGATCAGCCCATTGTGTCCCCATCAGACCTCAGATCAGCCCACTGTGCCCCAATCAGACCTCAGATCAGCCCACTGTGCCCCCATCAGACCTCAGATCAGCCCACTGTGCCCCCTTCAGACCTCAGATCAGCCCACTGTGCCCCCTTAAGACCTCAGATCAGCCCACTGTGCCCCCATCAGATCTCAGATCAGCCCACTGTGCCCCCATCAGACCTCAGATCAACCCATTGTGCCCTCATCAGACTTCAGATCAGCCCACTCTGCCCCCATCAGAATAAAGTCAGGTGACAGTGCAGCGCGGGCATAGAAGACAGAGGAGCGCCGGGCCCGGAGCGGAGCCACGGCGCAGGAGAGATAAAAGAGTTTTCTATTTTATCCCCCAGGAAAAGACAGAAGTGTGGCGGGGGCCAGATAAATGGCCTCAGGGGGCCCAATGCGGCCTGTGGCCCGAAATTTAGGGACCCCGGCTCTACACCAATCAGGGGAAAATGGGACCAGCCCACTACCTGGCAACTAATACTAAGAAACTGCCAGTTGACTCTTACCTACCTATACATAGCCTTTTTGGGTTACATAGTTTATAGATCATAGTCAGCATCACAGTGAACACTTATTTTAGTAATGAACCTAGTATTAACCCTTTGGTAGTGTACCAGTGGGTCACTCCACACTGGTTAAGGAAGTCACGGCAAACGTTGGGATCACATTCATTATGTGGCGGCAGTAATGGGTACAATATGGTACCTTTGGAAATATTGACAGACTGGAGCTGAGATGAAGGAGCTTTGGCTTGAGGAAGAGGAGCCATGAAGTCCAGACATGGAGGTCTTTAACTGTAGCAATTTTTCTTGACGAATCTGTAGCTTAGTCAGCTCCTTGAATAGATCTTATAACCCCAATTTGTGGGTGCCAATGGAGTTCATGGCCTGATGCTACTGTACCCACTATGGTGATCAGGCAGTGGACAGAAAAGTGGAGAGAGTCAGTCCGGTAAACAGGCAGAGGTCCATCATGGGATGTCAACAATACAATAGCACACCTTCACAGTATGAGACATGCTAGGAACCCGACGTTCAGGCAAAGGGAAAAGAACCCCGCCAGACACAGACCGCCGGCTTCTACCAGTAGGGATCTTCTGATAAGTGACGTCCGACTGCAATCCTGGCCTGTAAAGAACTGTTTAAAGTGTCCAGCTGATGAAAGGGGGGAGGGGGTTAACGAAGAGTGCGACAGACGGTCCTCTCCCGACCGTCCTGGAAGAGAATAAAAGACTGATAAATTAGTTGGAACATGCAAATATTTAAACTTCATGACAACCCTTTATATGGATTTATGATTATTAAAATTTTTAAAATCGAAGGGTTTGCCAAAAAATGCGCACTCCGGGGTCACAGACCACCCGGGAGGAAGCGTGCCTCTTAATAAGTCCTTTCATACTGTCGTTCAGACCTCAAGACACAAGCAATGTGTTCAAGTCCAATGGATCGGAGTCTACTATACCTCCCCTCCCCCGACTCAGCAGAACTAAGAGTCCAGAACTCTGCATGATCCACGCCGCTCCCTAAACTTTATTTACAATGTTTAAGCGTTCGTTTCTCCAGAACGTGTCTCCCCTCATCTCCTCCTGCCAAAACATAAATATCGCCATACAAAGTGCATGACTAGTCTGTCAGATGATAAACAAGATACATACACAGCACCGCGCCAGTAGCTTCATCATCAAGTAGAAACGACATCTAGATAAAGATCTAGTACATAGAAGGCAGTATTATAGTAGTTATATTCTTGTACATAGGAGCAGTATTATAGTAGTTATATTCTTGTACATAGGAGCAGTATTATAGTAGTTATATTCTTGTACATAGGAGGCAGTATTATAGTAGTTATATTCTTGTACATAGGAGCAGTATTATAGTAGTTATATTCTTGTACATAGGAGCAGTATTATAGTAGTTATATTCTTGTACATAGGAGCAGTATTATAGTAGTTATATTCTTGTACATAGGAGCAGTATTATAGTAGTTATATTCTTGTACATAGGAGCAGTATTATAGTAGTAGTTATATTCTTGTACATAGGAGCAGTATTATAGTAGTTATATTCTTGTACATAGGAGCAGTATTATAGTAGTTATATTCTTGTACATAGGAGCAGTATTATAGTAGTTATATTCTTGTACATAGGAGCAGTATTATAGTAGTTATATTCTTGTACATAGGAGCAGTATTATAGTAGTTATATTCTTGTACATAGGAGCAGTATTATAGTAGTTATATTCTTGTACATAGGAGCAGTATTATAGTAGTTATATTCTTGTACATAGGAGCAGTATTATAGTAGTTATATTCTTGTACATAGGAGGCAGTATTATAGTAGTTATATTCTTGTACATAGGAGCAGTATTATAGTAGTTATATTCTTGTACATAGGAAGCAGTATTATAGTAGTTATATTCTTGTACATAGGAGCAGTATTATAGTAGTTATATTCTTGTACATAGGAGAGCAGTATTATAGTAGTTATATTCTTGTACATAGGAGCAGTATTATAGTAGTTATATTCTTGTACATAGGAGCAGTATTATAGTAGTTATATTCTTGTACATAGGAGCAGTATTATAGTAGTTATATTCTTTGTACATAGGAGCAGTATTATAGTAGTTATATTCTTGTACATAGGAGCAGTATTATAGTAGTTTATATTCTTGTACATAGGAGGCAGTATTATAGTAGTTATATTCTTGTACATAGGAGCAGTATTATAGTAGTTATATTCTTGTACATAGGAGCAGTATTATAGTAGTTATATTCTTGTACATAGGAGCAGTATTATAGTAGTTATATTCTTGTACATAGAGGCAGTATTATAGTAGTTATATATCTTGTACATAGGAGCAGTATTATAGTAGTTATTATTCTTGTACATAGGAGCAGTATTATAGTAGTTATATTCTTGTACATAGGAGCAGTATTATAGTAGTTATATTCTTGTACATAGGAGCAGTATTATAGTAGTTATATTCTTGTACATAGGAGCAGTATTATAGTAGTTATATTCTTGTACATAGGAGCAGTATTATAGTAGTTATATTCTTGTACATAGGAGGCAGTATTATAGTAGTTATATTCTTGTACATAGGAGCAGTATTATAGTAGTTATATTCTTGTACATAGGAGCAGTATTATAGTAGTTATATTTCTTGTACATAGGAGCAGTATTATAGTAGTTTATATTCTTGTACATAGGAGCAGTATTATAGTAGTTATATTCTTGTACATAGGAGCAGTATTATAGTAGTTATATTCTTGTACATAGGAGCAGTATATTATAGTAGTTATATTCTTGTACATAGGAGCAGTATTTATAGTAGTTATATTCTTGTTACATAGGAGGCAGTATTATAGTAGTTTATATTCTTGTACATAGTAGCAGTATTATAGTATATATATTCTTTGTACATAGAGCAGTATTATAGTAGTTATATTCTTGTACATAGGAGCAGTATTATAGTAGTTATATTCTTGTACATAGGAGCAGTATTATAGTAGTTATATTCTTGTACATAGGAGCAGTATTATTAGTAGTTATATTCTTGTACATTAGGGACAGTATTATAGTAGTTATATTCTTGTACATAGAGCAGTATTATAGTAGTTATATTCTTGTTACATAGAGGCATATTATAGTAGTTATATTCTTGTACATAGAGCAGTATTATAGTAGTTATATTCTTGTACCATAGAGCAGTATTATAGTAGTTATATTCTTGTACATAGGAGCAGTATTATAGTAGTTATATTCTTGTACATAGGAGCAGTATTATAGTAGTTATATTCTGTACATAGGAGCAGTATTATTAGTAATTTATATTCTTGTACATAGGAGCAGTATTTATAGTAGTTATATTCTTGTACATAGGAGCAGTATTATAGTAGTTATATTCTTGTACATACATAGGAGCAGTATTATAGTAGTTATATTCTTGTACATAGGAGCAGTATTATAGTAGTTATATTCTTGTACATAGGAGCAGTATTATAGTAGTTATATTCTTGTACATAGGAGCAGTATATTATAGTAGTTATATTCTTGTACATAGGAGCAGTATTATAGTAGTTATATTCTTGTACATAGGAGCAGTATTATAGTAGTTATATTCTTGTACATAGGAGGCAGTATTATAGTAGTTATATTCTTGTACATAGGAGCAGTATTATAGTAGTTATATTCTTGTACATAGGAGCAGTATTATAGTAGTTATATTCTTGTACATAGGAGCAGTATTATAGTAGTTATATTCTTGTACATAGGAGCAGTATTATAGTAGTTATATTCTTGTACATAGGAGCAGTATTATAGTAGTTATATTCTTGTACATAGGAGCAGTATATATAGTAGTTATATTCTTGTACATAGGAGCAGTATTATAGTAGTTATATTCTTGTACATAGGAGCAGTATTATAGTAGTTATATTCTTGTACATAGGAGGCAGTATTATAGTAGTTATATTCTTGTACATAGGAGCAGTATTATAGTAGTTATTATTCTTGTACATAGGAGCAGTATTATAGTAGTTATATTCTTGTACATAGGAGCAGTATTATAGTAGTTATATTCTTGTACATATAGGAGCAGTATTATAGTAGTTATATTCTTGTACATAGGAGCAGTATTATAGTAGTTATATTCTTGTACATAGGAGCAGTATTATAGTAGTTATATTCTTGTACATAGGAGCAGTATTATAGTAGTTATATTCTTGTACATAGGAGCAGTATTATAGTAGTTATATTCTTGTACATAGGAGGCAGTATTATAGTAGTTATATTCTTGTACATAGGAGCAGTATTATAGTAGTTATATTCTTTTACTTAAAAAGATTAAAATAGACAAATCGCCAGGACGGATGGCATACACCCCCGTATCCTAAGAGAATTAAGTAATGTCATCGCCAGACCCTTATTTCTGATATTTAAGGACTCTATACTGACAGGGAGTGTTCCACAGGATTGGCGCATAGCAAATGTGGTGCCAATACATAGTTTATAACATAGTAACATAGTTTATAAGGCCGAAAAAAGACATCTGTCCATCCAGTTCGGCCTGTTTTCCTACAAGTTGATCCAGAGGAAGGCAAAAAAAACCCTGTGAGGTAGAAGCCAGTTTTCCCCACTTTAGGGAAAAAAATTCCTTCCCGACTCCAATCAGGCAATCAGAATTACTCCCTGGATCAACGATCCCTCTCTAGTAACTATAACCTGTAAGATTATTACCCTCCAAAAATACATCCAGGCCCCTCCTGATCTCTTATAGTGAACTTACCATCACCACCTCCTCAGGCAGAGAGTTCCATAGTCTCACTGCTCTTACCGTAAAGAATCCTCTTCTATGTTTATGTACAAACCTTCTTTCCTCCAGACGCAGAGGATGTCCCCTCGTCACAGTCACAGTCCTGGGGATAAATAGATTGTGGGAGAGATCTCTGTACTGACCCCTGATATATTTATACATAGTTATTAGATCTCCCCTCAGTCGTCTTTTTTCTAAAGTGAATAAGCCTAATTTTGATAATCTTTCTGGGTACTGTAGTCCACCCATTCCAGTTATTACTTTAGTTGCCCTCCTCTGAACCCTCTCCAGCTCTGCTATGTCTGCCTTGTTCACAGGAGCCCAGAACTGTACACAGTACTCCATGTGTGGTCTGACTAGTGATTTGTAAAGTGGCAGGACTATGTTCTCATCACCGGCATCTATGCCTCTTTTGATGCAGCCCATTATCTTATTGGCCTTGGCAGCAGCTGTCTGACACTGGTTTCTGCAGCTTAGTTTGCTGTTCACTAAAATTCCTAGGTCCTTTTCTATGTCAGAGTTACCCAATATTTTACCATTTAGTATGTACTGGTGACTTGTATTATTCCTTCCCATATGCATAACTTTACATTTGTCAGTGTTAAACCTCATCTGCCACTTCTCTGCCCAAGCCTCCAGTCTATCCAGATCCATCTGTAGCAGTGTACTGTCCTCTTCTGTGTTAAAGGGGTTGTCCCACGAAAAATATTCTACAGTTTTCAAACCAACACCTGGATCTGAATACTTTTGTAATTGCATGTCATTAAAATTTTTGAATAGCTGCTGAGTTATTCAATAAAATGTATCTCTATAGGACCACTTATTTTCTTATTTCTTTGACCTATTCACTGAGCAGGCCGCACATGCTCAGTTTCAACTTTTAACTGCCTCCTGAGCTGTGATAGGCAGAGCTGAGACACGCCTCCTTAGCTGCAGCAGAAAAGACACTCCTCTGAGCTGTCAGCTTGATATAAATCTAGGAGAGCAATGGATGGGGAGATCTCTGGAGCCATGTGAGGTACAGGGCTGGTTCTAGCTTTGTTAGAAAGAGGTTGTCATGTGCTATAGGATATCTGATTTTCATTTTTTACATTATTCGTGGGATAACCCCTTTAATTACTTTACACAGTTTAGTGTCATCTGCAAAAATTGATATTTTACTGTGCAAGCCTTCTACAAGATCATTAATAAATATATTGAAGAGAATAGGGCCCAATACTGACCCCTGTGGTACCCCACTAGTTACAGTGACCCAATCTGAGTATGTACCATTAATAACCACCCTCTGTTTTCTATCACTGAGCCAGTTACTTACCCACATACAGACATTTTCTCCCAGGCCAAGCATTCTTATTTTGTATACTAACCTTTTATGTGGTACAGTGTGAAATGCTTTGGAGAAGTCCAGATATACGACATCCATTGATTCACTGCGGTCCAGTCTAGAACTTACCTCCTCATAGAAACTGATTAAATTGGTTTGACATGACCGATCCCTCATGAAGCCATGCTGATATGGAGTAATTTGCTTATTTTCATTGAGGTACTCCAAGATAGCATCTCTTAGAAAACCCTCAAACAGTTTACCCACGACAGATGTTAAACTTACCGGTCTATAGTTCCCGGGCTCTGTTTTTGGACCCTTTTTGAATATTGGCACCACATTTGCTATGCGCCAATCCTGTGGAACACTCCCTGTCAGTATAGAGTCCTTAAATATCAGAAATAAGGGTCTGGCGATGACATTACTTAATTCTCTTAGGATACGGGGGTGTATGCCATCCGGTCCTGGTGATTTGTCTATTTTAATCTTTTTAAGACGTTGCTGTACCTCTTCCTGGGTCAGACAGGGCACCTTTAATGGGGAATTTACTTTTCTATTCTGCATTTCATCTGACAGTTTATTTTCCTCAGTGAATACAGTGGAGAAAAAGATATTTAGCAGCTTTGCTTTCTCCTCATCGCTCTCTGCAACTCCCCCCTCATTACTCTGTAAGGGGCCGAGACCTTCAGGTTTATACTTTTTACCATTTATATAATTAAAGAACATTTTAGGGTTAGTTTTACTTTCTTTGGCGATTAATCTCTCGGTCTCTAGTTTGGCTGTTTTTATTTGTCTTTTACATATTCTATTTTTTTCCTTGTAGTTTTTCAATGCTTCCTCGCTCCCCTCCTGTTTTCAATATTCAAAAAGGGTCCAAAAACAGAGCCCGGAAACTATAGGCCGGTAAGTTTAACATCAGTCGTGGGTAAACTGTTTGAGGGTTTTCTAAGAGATGCTATCTTGGAGTACCTAAATGAAAATAAGCAAATTACTCCATATCAGCATGGCTTCATGAGGGATTGGTCATGTCAAACCAATTTAATCAGTTTCTATGAGGAGGTAAGTTCTAGACTGGACCGCAGCGAATCAATGGATGTCGTATATCTGGACTTCTCCAAAGCATTTGACACTGTACCACATAAAAGGTTAGTATACAAAATAAGAATGCTTGGCCTGGGAGAAAATGTCTGTATGTGGGTAAGTAACTGGCTCAGTGATAGAAAACAGAGGGTGGTTATTAATGGTACATACTCAGATTGGGTCACTGTCACTAGTGGGGTACCACAGGGGTCTGTATTGGGTCCTATTCTCTTCAATATATTTATTAATGATCTTGTAGAAAGCTTGCACAGTAAAATATCAATTTTTGCAGATGACACTAAACTGTGTAAAGTAATTAACACAGAAGAGGACAATACACTGCTACAGCAGGATCTGGATAGACTGGAGGCTTGGGCAGAGAAGTGGCAGATGAGGTTTAACACTAACAAATGTAAGGTTATGCATATGGGAATGAATAATGCAAGTCACCAGTACATACTAAATCGTAAAATATTGGGTAACTCTGACATGGAAAAGGACCTAGGAATTTTAGTGAACAGCAAACTAAGCTGCAGAAACCAGTGTCAGACAGCTGCTGCCAAGGCCAATAAGATAATGGGTTGCATCAAAAGAGGCATAGATGGCGGTGATGAGAACATAGTCCTGCCACTTTACACATCACTAGTCAGACCACACATGGAGGACTGTGTACAGTTCTGGGCTCCTGTGAACAAGGCAGACATAGCAGAGCTGGAGAGGGTTCAGAGGAGGGCAACTAAAGTCATAACTGGAATGGGTGGACTACAGGACCCAGAAAGATTGTCAAAATTAGGGTTATTCACTTTAGAAAAAAGACGACTGAGGGGAGATGTAATAACTATGTATAAATATATCAGGGGTCAGTACAGAGATCTCTCCCATCATCTATTTATCCCCAGGACTGTGACTGTGACGAGGGGACATCCTCTGCGTCTGGAGGAAAGAAGGTTTGTACACAAACATAGAAGAGGATTCTTTACGGTAAGAGCAGTGAGACTATGGAACTCTCTGCCTGAGGAGGTGGTGATGGTAAGTTCACTATAAGAGATCAGGAGGTTCCTGGATGTATTTCTGGAGGTAATAATATTACAGGTTATAGTTACTAGAGAGGGGTCGTTGATCCAGGGAGTTATTCTGATGCCTGATTGGAGTCGGGAAGGAATTTTTTTCCCTAAACTGGGGAAAATTGGCTTCTACCTCACAGGGGTTTTTTGCCTTCCTCTGGATCAACTTATAGGAAAACAGGAAGAACTGGATGGACGGATGTCTTTTTTCGGCCTTATAAACTATGTTACTATGTTATTTTGCTTTTAATTTTGCCTTCTTCCCACATTTTTAATGTATATTTGTATTTCCTACTGGAAACTTATGCTGTCGCTGTAATAGCTGCCCATAGACTTAGAGGTTCACATCCCTTTGTTGATATTTTCACCCTTGTCTCCTCCTTCGTTTACATCACAGTCATTTTTTGGAGGAATCTTGCTCATTTAAAGTGGGAGAAGAAATCAATATTTAGAGACAAATCCAGACAGATTCATAACCATTCAACCAAAATTAAATAGTATTTACAGCCGCCCCCTCATAAATTACTGGAAAATAACATTTGGAAGTCTAATTCTGTAAATCATTGATTTTGGGCCTTTGTCTCTTAGAATCTTTTGGTGGAGTTTATATTCACAAGTTCCTCTACAGAGTAAACAAGTGAATTTATGTTCCGGTGGATAAAAGAGAAGGATTGTTGACACCTTTCCCCCAAGATGAAACCTCAGTTATTTAAATTGTCCATGTTAACCAAACACTATTTACTTTGTGGCATGGGGCTTGGGTTTTTCTGGAAAGGACCATGATGAATTTGTAAGTTTAGACTGTTTTTTAAAACCTCCACCTGCAAATCCTCCCACTAGAGATGTGGCCTAAGTTGTATTTCCAAGAGATGATAAGCTTCATCAAGGTCTAGCTTGAGCCCTTACTCCTACCATAACTAGTGCTGGAGTAAGAAACTTCTTGTAAGGAACAAAAATGTATCATATGGTATTAGTCATACACAGGGTCAGACTGGCCTACCAGAGTACCAGAAAAGATCCACAGGGTCAGACTGGCTTACCAGAGAAGATCCACAGGGTCAGACTGGCTTACCAGAGAAGATCCACAGGGTCAGACTGGCCTACCAGAGTACCAGAGAAGATCCTCAGGGTCAGACTGGCCTACCAGAGAAGATCCACAGGGTCAGACTGGCCTACCAGAGTACCAGAGAAGATCCTCAGGGTCAGACTGGCCTACCAGAGAAGATCCACAGGGTCAGACTGGCCTACCAGAGTACCAGAGGAGATCCACAGGGTCAGACTGGCCTACCAGAGTACCAGAGAAGATCCACAGGGTCAGACTGGCCTACCAGATTACCAGAGAAGATTCACAGGGTCAGACTGGCCTACCAGAGTACCAGAGAAAATCCACAGGGTCAGACTAGCCTACCAGAGTACTAGAGAATACCCACAGAGTCAGACTGGCCTATCAGAGTACCAGAGAAGATCCACAGAGTCAGACTGGCCTACCAGAGTACCAGAGAAGATCCACAGGGTCAGACTAGCCTACCAGAGTACTAGAGAATACCCACAGGGTCAGACTGGCCTATCAGAGTACCAGAGAAGATCCACAGGGTCAGACTGGCCTACTAGAGTACCAGAGAAGATCCTCTAGTGGGAGATGACCTTGGCATCAATCATCTGACACGAGTCTATTTCTTTGATCCAGAATTTATTAGACTTTATAGATGATATAAAGTTTATAGTTGACCTCTAAGAAAAATTTCCCTTAGTGGGCTTAATGAACCCCAGTCTAACACTGGCCATACATGATGGGAGGAGACCATACTTAAGCTTCTTCTCAATTTTTTCTGATGTTGCATGTGTCTATGTGTGGTCATGGTCACAAGTAAATTACTGCTCGATTCCAACAATCTTTGAGACTCCTTTGTAGGACCATTTTTGGTCAATTTTGGGGACACAGATTTTGTGCATTTAAATTGCCTTTCTTCTGCAAAGTTTATTCTCAGTTTACACTAGAGATGAGCAAATCTATTTGCCGCTTCGTAGATTCGATACGAATCTTGGAATTTTCAGCTGCGAAGCGAATCCGAATTTTTTGAGATTCGCTCCGTTAGATTTGAAAATGTTCTTAAGGCTTTCTACGCATTCGCTACGTACTTGTCCGATAAATTGTGCACTAATGCTACGTATAAGTTACTTTATACGCTGATGCGTACGAATTCAGTTAATTAGTGAACTTTTACTGTTAGTTTGTTATTCGTGCGCCAAAAACCCCAGAAAGAAAGTGGTCACCTGACCTAGTGGGCAGGGCTTGTTCTGATTGGTTCAGGCTCGGTAAGCTACTGACATCAGTTGTGCTGCGACTGCTGAGACGAGCAGAAGCACTGTCTGTGAAGTTCTGAGAGACAGAGAATCAGGGCAAGTGCAGGGCAAGTGCAGGGCCAGTGCAGGGCCAGTGCAGGGCTAGTAATTAATCAGGCAGGGAGAGAGACAGGGAGAGAGAAAGGGAGAGAGACAGGGAAAGAGACAGGGAAAGTCTCAGCCGGATGATCTGCTGTCATCTGCTGATACCTCACATGTATCACACGTATTACGCAATCGCTAGACAATAGTACGCTGAGGATTCGTACGCAATTTGTACGCTCATGCGTACGTGTTCACAGAAGTTGCGTACCTTTTAAAACTGAACGTTCGTTATTAGTGCGCAAAACGCCACATATTTGTACTCAGATTCGCCAAATAGATTTGTAGGATATACGAATCTTATGAAAAGTTTGACGAATATTTGGCAAAGCGAATTTTGAATGATTCGCTCATCTCTAGTCTTCACCTATTTTAAATTGCGTGGAAACATATTCAGATGAAGATATATATGACTTTGAGGTAATTGACCAAGTATCTCCAGCAGGTTACGTTCTCAGGGAAATCCACCATGTCCTTGTTTTCCAACTACTGTTCCTGTCCCCTAAAGCAGAGCTCAGATGGTGGACTACATCCGTCAGCCCCTTACAAGGGTCAATAAAGAATCATGGTGGGCTGAGAGTAGTCCACTAACAGTCCTTAGAAAAATATTCTAGTGGTGTTGCAAAGTCCTGCTGGAATTTAGCAAATTCTGTTCATGGCCATTTTGTCTCTCTTCTGCCCAACCTTTTGAAGGAAAGCAGGTTTAGTCATCACCTGGTGTGGCCCCTAGGTAAACGCAGGCTTTGGGGAAGGAGGCCAACCTGAGCTAGGGCCCTCCATGGACCTATAGAAGCTTCTTCAACAGGTCTTGCTACTGTGGGTACTATGGATTGTTCTCAATAGAAGTCCACCTCAGGAGAACATATAGAAACCTCTAAAAGAAATTTAATAAGTTTATGTTCCATGAATTTTGAAAGAAATGTATGTTCCATGCATTTTAGAACGTTCTAGATATGACTGTTGATGATATATCTGAAGGAGGTTCTCAATAGAAGTCCAGGTCAGGAGAATATATAAAAACATTTATATTCCATGTATTTTAGAATGTTCTAGGTATGACCATGCATAGTACATCTGAATAAGGTTCTCAGTAGAAGTCCACCTATGGAGAACATATAGAAACATTAATGTTCCATTAATTTTAGAATGTTCTAGGTATGACTGTGTATGATACTGTACGTCTGAAGGAGGTTCTCAATAGAAAGCCACCTCAGGTGAACATATAACAACATTTACCATATGTTCCATGCCTTTTAGAGTGTTCTAGATATGACTGCTTATGATATATCTGAAGGAGGTTCTCAATAGAAGTCCAACTCAGGAGAACATATAAAAACATTTATATTTCCTGTATTTTAGAATGTTCTAGGTATGACCATGCATGGTACATCTGAAGGAGGTTCTCAATAGAAGTCCACCTAAGAAGAACATATAGAAATATTAATGTTCCATTCATTTTAGAATGTTCTAGGTATGACCTTGTATGATACATCTGAAGGAGGTTTCCTCCTTGACCGCTTTATGGGGAAATATCTGGGCAAAAATGAAGCATTATCACAAAAACACTGATTCGAGGTGACGTTTTGGAACCATCGGGGCTACAAATTTGAGACCAGCTCTCGAGGCTGATGTTTTTGGCTCAGTATTTTACTGCCAGGTGAAGTTGTGTGCAACTACAAGGACCACAAGAGGAACGCGGAGAGCTTGGCTGTGGAAAGATGTTCTTTTTACATTTATATGAATAATTCCGCAAATATTTAGTCTCGAAATAACATAGTGGGAGACTAAATCTTGTGTATTCATTCATTACTGGAAGTCGATGAGTTGCCTTCTTGTAACACAGTATGGCGGTTGTATCATGCTTTCTACACGCCCTCAATGGATTGCTCGTGAGTGGCATAATATCCTCTTTTCTATTGCTTTGCTAGTGTTAGTGTCAGTCTACACTATCGTTCTGGCATTCTATTCATGAGCAAGAAAACATGAGATGAACTAACCTTTTCTAGTTTCAGTTATCATGATCTTTCCACACATCCTGAATAACATATAAATCCGCTTTGTTATGACTTACACTGTCTCTCAATCCCATTTTTTTAAACTGTGCTGCCTGTGTGTCAGTATATACTGACGTTCTGGCATTCTATTTATGAACTAGGAAGCTGAGGATGAATATAACGACAGGTCCTCCTCAGAACAGTGCTGCATTAGGCAGAACAGCTCATTCAAAATGGCTGGATAAGTGAAGGAATCTTCTTCGGGTTCTTATGAATGGACCGGGGGATGAGGGTGGGGTAAGCCGCCATCTTGTCGCCTTTACTCAAGGCCTTGTCCTTTTAAAGGAATAATTACACGCTTGTAAGCTGATAAGTTCCTACGATGATAGTGATGGCAGTCGCCGAGGCCCGCGAGCCAGCGATTCTCTAAACAAACAGACAGCTTCGTTATACGGGGCGCTAATTCCTTTAATCACAGACTTCAAGTGCGGCATCAGGATCTCCAGATACGTCAAATATGGGGATTTGGAGACATCTAAACACCATGCTCCCTGACAGATGGGAGATTACGTCATCTGCCGGCGGCTGGGGTCACTTTAAGAGCATCTCCAAGTCGTTCCTATTCTATCCAGCTTTATTGTAGGTTTATTTCTCTCAGGGAAACCTAGGTGACTACCAACATGGCCGCCATGGCAGCTCCCGCAGACTCTGCTTGTTAGTAAGGACAGACGGGAGCCATCAGTGACACGTCTTCATGGCGGTGACACTTTCATCCCCACAGCTCTAGTCATGACACTCGAGCACCCGGGTACAGCGTCCGTCACATTACACCTGCCTCCATACACTACTATCACCGGGAGAGCGGTCCGCCTGCACATAGCAACCAATCACAGCGCAGCTTTCACTTCTGAGGAGAAGTAACTGAGGTGAAAGCTGGATCTAATCCTAACCTGTGTGATACTGCCTGCTGACCGTGTATCTAATCCTAACCTGTGTGATACTGTCTGTTGACCGCGTATCGAATCCTATCCTGTGTGATACTGTCTGCTGAGCTGTGTATCTAATCCTATCATGTGTGATACTGTCTGCTGATCGTGTATCTAATCCTATCCTGTGTGATAATGTCTGTTGACCGTGTGTCTAATCCTACCCTGTGTGATACTGCCTGCTGACAGTGTATCTAATCCAGTCCTGTGTGATACTGACTGCTGACTGTGTATCTAATCCTATCCTGTGTAATTCTGTCTGCTGAGCTGTGTATCTAATCCAGTCCTGTGTGATACTGTCTGTTGAGTTGTGTATCTAAGCTTATCCTGTGTGTTACTGTCTGCTGGGCTGTGTATCTAATCCTGCCCTGTGTGATACCATCTTCTGAGCTGTACATCTAATGTGATACTGTCTGCTGAGCTGTGTATCTAATCCTGTTATGTGATACAGTCTGCTGAGCTGTGTTTCTAAGCCTCTCATGGGATACTGTCTTCTTTTTGGTCTCCCTGTAGCAGAGCTGTGGAGGCCTCGGTTGCTGTCCTCTCCCTTCCCCCGCAGCGGGGCCTGCAGCAGATGTTTCTGGCTTGCGCTGCGCTCTTCCCGTTTTTATGAGGTGTGAAGCGTGCCGTCCAGACTGCGCTCTATTTGTCCCCGGTGCTCGTCGTCTGCTGGAGTCAGACTTTCATTTACACATCCGCTGGAGAAGCCGAGTTAGAACCATTTCCCGCAGAACATCGCAATCCTCCTGTGCCCCAGGGACTGGCGAGAACACAAGATGGCGGCTCAGATACCGACAGCTTAGCGAACAATGCACAAAAGGATCTAGTGAGATCTGTAATACGTTTCGCCACAGCAGACAAGTCGCATCGCTTCCAGAAAACAATGTTCCAGATCCTCCAGCTCAGTGTCACGAGGCGCGGCCACAGACAAGAAGTCACCTCCAAGCTGGGGCATATGCTCGGTAGACCGCTTCGTCCCGCTGCGTCCCGTACTGAGAGAACAGAGATGAGTGAACCACTCGAAATACGGTTCAGGTTTGCTGAATTTTTGAAAAAGTTTGGTTCAGACCCGAATCTATCCACACCGGTCCAAAGTTTTTAATTGGGAGCAGCAGCAGAGCAGTGTGAATGTGGGAAGGGTACGATACGGATATAGCAGCATGTGGCTGCAATAGTATCAGCAGCAGGAGCAGTACAGCATGTGTCAGAAGGAGCTGGCATGCTGTTATTACTCCAGTCCAGCAGAGGGAGCCAGTTCCCAGCTACAGATAACACGGGAAGACAAAGCTTGCTGCACAGGAAGTGCAGTTTAGCCAGGGCCTGGAGAAGGAGAGGAGTGCAGTGCAGGAGATCCAGAGCTCAGGGGTGAGGTGATGTGGCAGCAGCAGAGCAGTGTGGATGTGGAAAGGGTACGGTACGGATATAGCGGCATGCGGCTGCAATAGTATCAGCAGGAGCAGTACAGCATGTGTCAGGAGGAGCTGACATGCTGTTATCACTCTAGTCCAGCAGAGGGATCAAGTTCCCAGCTAGACATATCAGGGGAAGACAAAGCCTGATGCACAGGATGTGCACTTCAGCCAAGTCCTGGAGAAGGAGAGGAGTGCAGTGCAGGAGATCCAGAGCATGGTCCGTTCTCAGAGCTCAGGGGTTGGGTTTTGTGGCCACCCTATTAAAGAAGTGCAGCCCAGAAAGGTACAGAGAGGCTGCGGCAGGCAGAGCATCGTGTGGCACTGAAGAAAGGGTGTAAGGGAGCAGAGTGTGGAGCACGTGTGTCAGACCAGCAAGGTCTCAGAAGTGTCCAGTCAGATTCTTCACTGCAGCAAAGTGCGGCCCATGACTGAGACTGTCTAAACATAAACCAATTCCACAAAAACTGTAGTTACAGCTTCGCTGCTATCAACCTAGTTTCTTAAAGAGACAGCGTCCCTATTGAATATAAATTTACCTGTTTCACAAGTGCAAGAGTTTGTTGCTGTACTGTAAAATCATCATTAGTGATTCTTTGCTAATTACTTTGTCACAAATCACTTTCCATAGTATGGATCTCGCTGTCCCCGTCATTTAACCCCTCAGATGCCACGTTCAGTGCTGATCACAGCATCTGTGATTAACATTAAGCCTTTCAGGGGTTAATCAGTGGTTAAAAAAAATAAAAATAATACCTCATCCACTTGCTTGCGGAATGGCCGTCTGTCTTGATTGAAGAAAACCCACCAAAGGACCTGTGGCGAGCATGATAACGTCACTATACACGCCACAGGTCCCTTGGCGAGTTCGCAAGGGTCTAAAAGCATGGCTACCTGGTAATCATCAGACTGCTCGATGCCAATGTGTAAACTAGTGAGCATACAGGTCACCATTCTGGCCAGCATGCCTGAGGAGTAAGGTCTTCCCAGCTCCTCCCCCCACTGACAATTGGGTGTCCTGACCAGTGCCATCGTCATCATCGTCCTATTGCTCTTCCACCTCCAGCTCTTCATCTTGCATTGGCAGCTCCTAATCCTCCATAGCAGATTCCCTTTGTGTGTTCCGAACAGCTACAGAGAGGATAGCAAGATGCGTCAGCTGCTCTTCGCCATGATCTCCTGCTGCATGACGGTCAGCTTTTCTTCTGAGATAAGTATAAGAAGGATGACATCGTTTATGCCGCAGTTGACAAACTTTGTGGCCTCTTTGAAGGGCTTCAACACTCGACAAGCGTCTCGGATGAGCTGCCACTGCCTGACCTTGAAGCAACACACGCTCCCTGCTGCTGAGGCCACCTGGTGCATGACAAAATCATTCACAGCTTTCTGCTGCTCGTACAGACTCTCGAGCATGTGCAATGTTGAATTCCAACGAGTCGGCACATTGCGGATTAAGTGTAGCGGCAGGCCGTTCTATTGCTGCCGGTCCAGGAAACCTGTTCCTCATCAGTTAAGAGTGGATGAAGTACTTGGACAGTCTCCTGGACTTTGCCTTGTGTACTTATTTAGAAAGTGTTGCACCACTAGGGAGATGACGTGTGCCGTGCAGGGAGCATGTGTTATTTTGTCCAGATTTAGGGTGGCCAGAATGTTGCGTCCATTGTCGCTCACCACCTTGCCCAGTTGTCAACGGGGTGAGAGCCAGCGGGATGTTTGCTGCTTGATGTACTTCAGCGACTGCTTGCCGGTGTAGCTACCCTCGCCCAGGCCAATCAGCTCCAACATGGCGTACCAGCGCTTGACTTGAAACATGTGATAGGAAGGAGGGGTAGTGCGAGCGCTGCTGCCGGAAAAAACATTGACCCAGTGGGCCATGAAAGGCATGTTCTATCCCCGCCCGTAAGAGCTGCTCTGGGTGTCCACCATGGCATGAACCTTGTCACACAGCGAGAATCGAGAAAAACTGCCAGATGGAAGATATTTGCACAGAGGTAAAGTCATCCAAGCTTTGGCACGTTTTGGGCCACACCCACCAGATCCCGAAGCAGACGGGGACCTGGCTGTTCTTTGGGAGGTACATGGCCTCAGCTCTTTATTGTTGTTGCTGCCAGCATCACCCTCCTCCTCTGATGTTGCCTCCTTCTCAGCGCCCCGATCCAGCTCCCAGGTCCTGTCCAGCAAACAATCGTCATCGGAGTCCTCACCCTCCCTGCCGCTTCTATCAGACTGTGGGATATCATGGTGGGTTCTTCGATCCCCCTCCCCGTCCCAACATTTGGCCTAACTGCCACTGCCGCTGCCCCCAGCACCCAAACTGTTGCTACGGATGCCAGTACTACCACCACCAACACTGCAGCCTTCTCGTCCACCCCTTCCTCAGGGCAGTACAAACGTTGACTGCTCTCACACAAGACATCAACAGGGAGAATCTCTTTACTATCTGCCTTAGGGCGTGGTGGGTTTTCATGCCACTTCTTAGGAAAAAGGAAGGCTCCCCACTGGGAAGGGGCAGTGAAGAATAAGATGACTCCACTTAAAGCCTTCTCTGGCACTGTGAGGAGGAGGAGGAGAAGGAGGAGCACTGTGACCCCTGGTTCCACGACACAGTGTCAGACTTCAACATCACCATCACGTCATCCTGCTGCGACTAAGAAGAGGAGTGAGCCATCCAATCAACAATCTCATCCTCTTTCTACTGAGCTCTTTATTGTTGTTGCTGCCAGCATCACCCTCCTCCTCTGATGTTGCCTCCTTCTCAACACCCCAATCTAGCTCCCAGGTCCTGTCCAGCACGCAGTTGTAAACAAAATCCTCACCCTTCCTGCTGCTTCTATCAGACTGTGGGATATTATGGTGGGTTCTTTGGCCCCCCTCCCCAGCTCAGCATTTGCCCTAACTGCCACTGCCCCAAACAGCAGTACTGTGGCTCTGCAGCCTCCTCGTCCACCCCCTCCTCAGGGCTGTACAAACGTTGACTTCTCTTACACAAGTCGTCAACAGGGAGAATCTCTTTACTATCTGCCTTAGGGCGTGGTGGGCTTTCATGCCATCTTTTTTAGGAAAAAGGAAGGCTCTCCACTGGGAAGGGGTAGTGAAGACTAAGAGGACTCCACTGAAAGCCTTCTCTGGGACTGCGAAGAGAAGGAGAAGGAGGAGCGATGTGACCACTGGCTCCACGGCACAGTGTCAAACTTCGAAGTCACCTCCATGTCATCCTGCTGCGACTGAGAAGAGGAGTGAGCCATCCAATCAACAATCTCATCCTCTTTCACCTGAACGATAATGTTGCACCTTTCCGATGCTTGCAGCCTTCTCCCACTACTACTACTTCTGGCCAGATAGCTGGTGTTGCTACTACCCACATTCTGGCTCTGGGTCTTTTGTTTGGAACCCTTCTGTAGCCATGACATTTTGGGCCTCTCAACAAATATTTTGCATTACTCTGTGTATTGGTGTAGTAATCACGTATATATGCTGGATTTAATAGTTTCAGCAACCCCCCAAAAAAATTTGATTGGAAGCGTGTGGAGACAGAAATAAACAGAAACAGATTTAGGTCTAAACTTGTTATTACTCACAGATAATTTTGTGCGCTATCCTGAGTATTTGTGTAGTAATCATGTATATGCTGGTTTGAATAGCCCCTGCGTTGAGATATTAAATAAGGGAAATGGATTCAGGCCCGAATTCTTATCACTCACAGATAATTTGGTGCCCTGTCTATTGGTGTACTGATTACTTATATGCTGGTTCAATTAAATTAAACACCCACCCACCCCAAAAAAAATAAATAAATGAAATTACAAGTACGTGGAATCTGGATATATAACAAAAATGGTTGATTGAGGGCCAGGCCTGATGCTTAATATCATGTTATCACTCACAGGTAATTAGTTGCCCTAGCCTGTGTATTGGTGTACTGATCACCTATACGCTTGTTTATTAAAATTGAGTCACAAAAAAAATTACAACCGTGTGGAGATACAATAAAAGGAAATGGACAGGGGCGGATTGGCCATAGACCTTACAGGGAAATTTCCCGGTAGGCCGAGGCCCCAGGGGCCTCCTGGCCCACCTCTGGAACGTACACCTATATGACGGCCGGCCAGTGGAAGTTTTCGGGTATGTATTTTGTGATGGACTGTGGTATTTGGCTCTGTTGGGGTGGTATAATGTGCCACAATATGGTATTGCTGGCCCTGCCTTCCATCAGTTTGGACCCAACTACAAAATGGGGCCACTTTTAGTATTTTTTCCAGGGCCACTTTAAGTTCCCAGTCCGCCCCTGGAAATGGACAATCGAGGCCTGATGCTTAATTTCACCTTAACGCTCAAGTCCAAAAATAAATAAATAACCAAACGTGGAAATACAATAAATGGAAACGGATAATTGAGGGTCAGGCCTGATGCTTAATATCACGTTATCACTCACAGGTAAATTGTTCCCCCATCCTGTATATTGGTGTAGTGATCACCTATATGCTGGTTTAATTAAATTCAGTATCCCCCCCCCCCCCCACACACACACACACACAAAATTGGAACTGTGTGTAGAGATAATAAACAGATTTAGCCCTAACATAACGTTCTCAATCACTGATTTATACCTGAAGAATGAAGATGACAAGTCAGTTTTACTGCATAGGGAACTCTGTAAAAACTAAGCCCATAAAACTGTGAGAGGATTACTGTAGTTTTTACAATTCCACCCCATTTAGAATTTAGACATTGTATTCTAGTACCATTTAGAAAGCATGGAGGTGTTATCATGGCACTGTATGGTGCGGTATTGTTTAGACATTGTATGGAAGTATTTTATAGGCATTTGATGGAGTTGTTATTTGTAGGACAGTCTTATTTGACCACTTAGTGCTAGTGTTGTGTGGACACTCAAAGGCATTGCATGGTGGTATTATTTAGGTAATGCATGACAGTAGTATTTAGACACTGTGTACAGGTACTATTTAGGAATTGTATGGTTTTATTTAGGTACTGTATTGATCTATTTAGGTACTATATGTATATATTGTTTAGCCACTGTATGGTGGTATTATTGGTATTATGTATGGTGGTATTATTTAGATATTGCATGGAGATATTATTTAGATATAGTATGATGGTATTATTTAGGTTCTATATCAATGTATTTCAGGTAATGTATGGATGTATTATTTAGGCATTGTATGGTGGTATTATTTAGACACTGTATGGTTGTATTGTTTGTGCACTGTACAGAGGCATTGTCTCAGCACTATACGATGGTATAATTTAGACAAGTATGAAGGTATTATTTAGGCAATTTCTGGTGGTATTATTTCCAAACTATAAGGAAGTATTATTTAAGCACTCTATGGCAGTATTATTTAGATATTATATGGAGGTATTATTTAGGCACTGTAAGATGGTATTATTTAGATACGGTATAAATGTAATTTTAGGTACTGTAAGTAGGCATTATTTAGGTACTGTATGGTGGTATTTATATGCTGTATGGAGATAGTTTTTATTCATTGTATAATGGTATTATTTTGGTACTATATATGAATGTAATGTATTTTAGGTACTGTATGTAGGTATTATTTAAGCATTGTATGCTGGTATTGTATGGAGTTAAGGTATCATTTAGGCATGTATGGAGGTATTATTTAGAGACTGTATGGATGTATTGTTTAAGCACTCTAGGTTGATATAATGTAGGCACCATATGGAGGTATTGTTTAGACATTGTATGGAAATCTTATTTTATCACTGATAATATTGTGGTAGTATTGTGTTGGTACTGTATGATAGCATTATTAGGTTTCGTATGGCAGTATAATTTAGCTACCATTTGGTAGTATTTTATGGGCATTATATGGCAATGATTAGACACAAAATATTAAGGTAAGGAGTACATATGTATCGGTGTTTCAACACTTTTGTTCAATGAGATTGTGTGAGCAACTTTTGGCCTTAGCCTGGTAACTTCAGCTCGAGTAGATATGGACATTATGTCATAAGTAAAAGGTCCAAGTTACAGTTTAAGGTCAAGATCACATTCAAGGTTAGGGAGAAAATCAGGTCACTTGCATTTGTTCAGACCGGGTTATAATAACAATAGGTCAAACCCTAGAAGTGTGAAGGTATCAAAGGAGGTTTCTAGTTAGGACTAAGGTCAAAGTCAATAAGTCATAGAATCACTGCCAAATATCAAACTTCATGTCATACCAGCAGCAGCATGACATATGCCATCCCTCAGCTCACATTCAGGTGCCAACAGCTATGATGGATCGTTTGGCTGTGAATGGTCCCCCTGGTGTGCTTCATTAACAGTCTGTGAAGTAGCAACGAACATAATGAGTTCAGAGCGTACAGCCAGATCTTTGCTGTTCTCATCTGGATTTTTCTACGAATCAGAAATGTTCTTAAAGCCAACATGACAAGTCATCCGAGTGGTAACGTCACATTTCTGAGGAACATTAACGGGGTAATTTGCACCCAAAAATGTTATGGAACTCGTGCTGAGACTGTTGGTTGACCATTGATTTCCCACCATTTTCAAATGTTCTGCAAACGAGGTAATGGTTTCAAAAGAGAACAACTGAGCTCAGGTAACAAAGATCCCAACCAATCTCCAATGTGAGTGGTGATTTGCACCCAAGAATGTTATGGAACTCTTGCTGAGACTATGGATTGACCATTGACTTCCAACCAATTTTTGAATGTTCTTCAAGGCACACTGGTTTCAAAAGAGATGAATAAAGGTCAGGTAACGAAGATCTCAACCAATCTCTAAAGCGAGCGGGCTCACAATCTTGTTCTAAAAAAAAGAGTTGGTTACTAGTGTTGATCGAGCACCAAAGTGCTCGGGTAGAACACTTTGGGATGCTCAGGTCTACAGAGCACCCGAGCACAATGGAAGTCAATGGGAGAACCCGAGCACTAAACCAGGCACCCCCTGCTCTGAAGAGGGGAGGGTGTGAGGTTCATAGGAAAAGGTGAAGAAATGATGGAAACACCACTGAAATGGTTTGGGAACAGCATGGGGAGGATGTCTGGATGCATCTTGGACTCCCAAGTCGCTTCCGGGAACGATGTTGTCCAAGTATTATGCCACTTTTACAGAATGACAACAATACGCCCAAAACCGTGGTATTTAAGGATGTTCAAACGTTATACAGCAGACGTAGCGCAGGGAATATGGCCGTCACTAATGGCACAAAAAAATTACATTGAATGTCACAGGTATTTAGGATGTACAAACATTATACAGCAGACGTAGCACAGGTAATGTCGCCTTGATTAGCGGCAGAAAAAAAAATACACTGGATGTCACGGGTATTTAGGATGCACAAACGTTATACAGCACACTTAGCGCAGGTGGTGTTATTGTCAGGCAATTTTGCGCAAATTTTGCCAAAAATATAATAGATGTTGCAGCCTGATAAAATAAAAGTCCTTAAAAGGACTTTTGGGTCTTTTGAAAAGAAAAACTAAACCTGCCTAGCCAAATCCTATCCCTACACTATCTGTCCCTCCTGCTGCAGCTCTGCCGGACTAAGACTGAGCTGAACCACGTGTCATCGGGTGCTAAATAGCACCCGATGACACGTTCCCGGCCAGCCAATCACTGTAATGCTAGTAGCCAACATGGCTACGGCATTACAGTGAATGCTAGTACCCCCCCACATGCTGATTGGCTACGTAGCCGGTGTTCGGCCGAGCATAGCCATGCTCGCACTAATTTGGTGTTCGGTTGGTTGCCCACCACTAATGATTTACCATCCCACCTCCTTGTCCTGACCCCCTGACTCCCTATTGCAGACACATAAAGCAGACATGGCCAGATATGATCACTAAATGGACAATAGTGAGAGTAGATGATGGAGCCTCTGAGACCCCAAGGTGGTCCTATATGCCCCGCTGCCGACCAGTACTTTAACTCCACATAAATACCATCAGTCTGATGAGTCTGTTGTCACAAGTAATCATTTTTTGTCCCAATTTATTTTTTTCCAATCAAACAAATTATTTCCAGAAATTCACATACAACGTAGCCTCTCTTATCTGATTAGGATAGGTCATTACAAGCCTGGGATGCAGCGGTGATGATGTCAGGCCAGTGACCTAACACTGATTCTGCATGTCGGGAGCAGAACTCTGAAGATTGTGTTTCAGTTTAAAGGCAAAAGTAAAAACAGATGTGAGAAGTAGCGAGGAACAAGGAGCCAGGATTAAGATGTAAAACTCCCAGTGGATGAAGGGAATCGGCTTAGCATTGGGGATAATTCACACCGCTGACATCACCGTTCTTCTCCATGTGTTCACCAGGGCACATGTGAATCTGATGACAGTCTAGATCTGCTGCTTATAGTCTCCAAATAAATATATGAATAGAAATGCCCTCCTCACTATTGAAATTACAACCTCAAGATGGATAATTCGTGGAGTTCTGGAAATCACAGGATGGATAGACATGTTAATGATATTTATGAGATTTATTCAGTATGGAGTATGAGCACCATGTACTGTACCAGAGACACCCGCACTTACACGCCTTGTCATGCCATCAATGTGGTCTTAATGGAATTCTTAGGAATGCTCTGCCTTGCTGAATGCACTTGGGCACGCAAATCATCAAGATCCACTGCTGGCAGCGCCCTACAATTGCCGACCAATTAAGTCCCAGAAGTGCTCGATGGGAGACACGTCTGGAGATGCTGAAGGTTGTGGTAGCACATTTAGGCCACGCAGGCTGCTCACAGTAGCACAAGCAACATGTGGCCTGGTGGTGTCCTGTTGAAAAACAGGTAATGGGACAGTTCGGAGAAATGGTTACACCTCTGGTTCCATGACTAAAACAATGTAATGCCAAGCAGGTATGGTACCTGAAATGAACCCACGCCATCATCCCAGTAGCAGGACTGGTGTTACCGGCCTCTTCATGGTGTAGCCCACATGGTCTCCAGACCAGTCCTCGACATCTGAGACAAAAGCAGGACTCATCGCTGAAGAGGATAGACCTCTGATCCAGCCTCCATTGCTGTCTTACCATGCACCACGATAGTGTTACGAGTGGGCTTGCGTCTGGTATCAGACGTTCTGCGCGGCTTTCAAAAGTGACATAATTTGACATGCTTTTCCCTTGGTTTGGTTGCTGTTTACCACACCTCTTCCCCTCAGCTGTTGTGGCTGTGGTAATTGTCTTTCCTCTGTTTATTCCTTCTTCTCCCAGGATTCACTGCGATTTATACTTTCTGCCAGTGGCGTAGCTACCGGGGGGGCAGGGGGGGCGACGGCTCCGGGCCCAGTGACTCAGGGGGGCCCCAGCAAGGATGACCTTGCCTTCTATCAGGCGAATACAAGTGAGCGCTTCCATTATGGAAGCGCTCACTTGTATTTAGGGACCCCCATCAGACCTCAGATCAGCCCACCCAGCCACATAGGATTAAAATAAAAAACTTTACTTACCTTTTCTGCGCTGCGGCTGCCCTCCGGTCCGCGCTCTGCTCTCTTCCCTGGCGGCGCGCACTATGACCTGACGCTGCACGCAGCGTCAGGTCATAGTGTGCGCGGGCCAGGGAAGGAGAGCAGAGCGCGGACCGGAGGGCAGCCGCAGCGCAGAAAAGGTAAGTAAAGTTTTTTATTTTAATCCTATGTGGCTGGGTGGGCTGATCTGAGGTCTGATAGGGGCACAGTAGGCTGATATGAGGTCTGATGGGGGCACAGTCTGCTGATATGAGGTCTGATGGGGGCACAGTCTGCTGATCTGAGGTCTGATGGGGGCACAATACGCTGATCTGAGGTCTGATAGGGGCACAGTAGGCTGATATGAGGTCTGATGGGGGCACAGTCTGCTGATATGAGGTCTGATGGGGGCACAGTCTGCTGATATGAGGTCTGATGGGGGCACAGTCTGCTGATATGAGGTCTGATGGGGGCACAGTCTGCTGATATGAGGTCTGATGGGGGCACAGTCTACTGATCTGAGGTCTGATGGGGGCACAATACGCTGATCTGAGGTCTGATAGGGGCACAGTAGGCTGATATGAGGTCTGATGGGGGCACAGTCTGCTGATATGAGGTCTGATGGGGCACAGTCTGCTGATCTGAGGTCTGATGGGGGCACAGTCTGCTGATCTGAGGTCTGATGGGGGCACAATACGCTGATCTGAGGTCTGATAGGGGCACAGTAGGCTGATATGAGGTCTGATGGGGGCACAGTCTGCTGATATGAGGTCTGATGGGGGCACAGTCTGCTGATCTGAGGTCTGATGGGGGCACAGTCTGCTGATCTGAGGTCTGATGGGGGCACAATACGCTGATCTGAGGTCTGATGGGGGCACAATATGCTGATCTGAGGTCTGATGGGGGCACAATACGCTGATCTGAGGTCTGATAGGGGCACAGTCTGCTGATATGAGGTCTGATGGGGGCACAGTCTGCTGATATGAGGTCTGATGGGGGCACAGTCTGCTGATATGAGGTCTGATGGGGGCACAGTCTGCTGATCTGAGGTCTGATGGGGGCACAATACGCTGATCTGAGGTATGATGGGGGCACAATACGCTGATCTGAGGTCTAGTGGGGGCACAATACGCTGATCTGAGGTCTGATGGGGGCACAGTAGGCTGATGTGAGGTCTGATGGGGGCACATTCTGCTGATCTGAGGTCTGATGGGGGCACAGTACGCTGATCTGAGGTCTGATGGGGCACAATACGCTGATCTGAGGTCTGATGGGGGCACAGTACGCTGATTCTGAGGTCTGATGGGGGCACAGTACGCTGATCTGAGGTCTGATGGGGCACAATACGCTGATCTGAGGTCTGATGGGGGCACATTCTGCTGATCTGAGGTCTGATGGGGGCACAATATGCTGATCTGAGGTCTGATGTGGCACAATACGCTGATCTGAGGTCTGATGGGGGCACATTTCTGTTGATCGGAGGTCTGATGGGGGCACAATACGCTGATCTGAGGTCTGATGGGGGCACAGTAGGCTGATGTGAGGACTAATGGGGGCACATTCTGCTGATCTGAGGTCTGATGGGGCACAATACGCTGATGTGAGGTCTGATGGGGGCACAGTAGGCTGATGTGAGGTCTGATGGGGGCACAGTAGGCTGATGTGAGGTCTGATGGGGCACAATACGCTGATCTGAGGTCTGATGGGGGCACAGTAGGCTGATGTGAGGTCTGATGGGGGCATATTCTGCCTGATCTGAGGTCTGATGGGGCACAATACGCTGATCTGAGGTCTGATGGGGCACAATACACTGATCTGAGGTCTGATGGGGGGCACATTCTGATGATCTGAGGTCTGATGGGGGCAGGGGACTGTTAGTTTAGTGATGTAAAAACTGTGGACAGGTTTCCTTTAACATAGTAGTCCTCTTGTTTTTTACTCCTATTACTCCAATATTTCACTGCATTATGTGGTAGAGTATTTAGAGTAGGGTATGTGGAAAGTCTATTGTACTGTACTTAACAGCATAGATGATCTAGCAGTTTATATAGTCATCTTTCTAATACAATATTATAACCACAACTAGTAGTATGTGCCTGTGAAGTTGGAAACGTGCGTTTGGGAAGCCAAGTGGGGGGCCCACTCAAGTATATTTCGCCCCCCCTGTGCTGAACCTCTAGCTACGCCTCTGCTTTCTGCCTACTTTGTAGTGTGTGGTGTGGATCTCGGCTGAGATCCGGTTGCTGCGATATCTGCTTTAAGATAAGTGACATTTTCCCTTTTGTGGTTTTCCTTCTGGAGTCTCCTGTTTGTCATTACTCTTGGAGGAATGGGTTGACTCTTTCCTGTGTCACTAGCTACAGGGTTCTTTAGGGTGAATTTATTATTAGGTTCCTGTGTATGAACTCTCCTACCACTAAAGCTTGTTCATACTTGTAGTCAGTCAGGGCCTAGTTTCAGGGCTCCCTGCAGGAGGTGACCGTTTCCCTGGTTTTGGTCTTTTCCCTTCCCTCGTACGCTTGTTGTGGCTATTCCCTCCACACCAGAGCGTGACAGATAGCCTTTGAGAGCAGTGGCATGAGGTCAATGGAACATGAGTAGCTGGACGTATGGCTTGTAGCCCAGTGTCGTGCAAAGGCCTTCTGATGGTTTGTGTAGATACTGTTTTCCATTGATAGCTTTGGATGTGATGTCAAATTTCACTTGCTGTACACTGCCACCTGGACATGCAGTGTTGAATAGTGCTGACATCTCTGACTAATTGTGTGAAGTTTAGAGAGGCAGTTACGGCCCTTTCTAACCAAATAACTATATTCAGTCGCGAAATATATTCCACAATGACAAGAGGCAATGGCTTTATCCACCTTGTGGCCAGCGTCTTTTGTGCCTCGTATAGCATTCTGTTGATTCCCACAATGATTGGGGTCTATAATTGATCAGAGTCAAAGATACCCAACAGTCATATTTTAGGATTAGGGGTAAAGGGTGCACTATGAGGGTAATTTACTATGCTAAAAATACACTTAAAATCAGGCGTATATCAGGCGCCAATAGCGGCGCAATGGTTAGTCGCTATCTGCGACTTCGTCCCGCTCACACCAGGCCTAAAATTGTAGGCATGACGCGGGCGGGGACATCTCATTCACCATTTTCTATGCCTGTTTTAGTTGTAAAAAAGGTCTAAATGTAAGGCAGTTCTGAAGTCTTAAATTTAGAACTGGTGCAGGATGTGCCGAGGTTATGGGGAGGCCTCCGCCTCTTCATACTCCGCCTTCATACCCAGTGGATCCACCGCCAGTGTAGGGCTTTATTAAGACAGGCCTCTTAATAAATGTGCCGCTATATACAGGGACATAGCTAAAGGCTCAGGGCCCCTGCTGCAAGAGTTCAGCTTGGGCCCCCCTTCCCTCAGTGCTTTGTGGCCAGGGGCAGAAGAGCACATAGCCTTCTTGCTGCCTGAAGCAAAAGTTGAAACGGTATCTCTGGGGGGCATGCCAAATTCTCGACTTAACCCCTAGACCACAAGGGTCTTTAGGCCCCCTCAGGCTGCTACCTCTGCACCTCTATAGCTACACCCCTGCCTATATATCTTATTTCTTAAAGGGGTTTTCCGGGTTCAGAGCTGAACCCGGACATACCCAGAATTTCACCCAGGCAGCCTGCCTGACAACAGCTTCGGAGCATTTCAGGCTTTGATGCGCTCCCCTGCCCCGCACTGGATCGCGCAGGGCAAGGGCTCTTTTGTTCACCAACACACACTTCCGGGCGGAGGCTTCCTCATTCGGTGACGTCACCGGCTCTGATGGACCGTTTTACTGGCTAGGGCAGAGCTAGATCACGCCCATCAGTGCCGGTGATGTCACCGGGCTCACTGCTGGGCAGAAGCTTCCCCCTGGTAGAGCCCGGTTCATCAAAATGCCTTTGCCCTGCGCAATTTAGCATTGGAGCATGAAATGCTTTGATGTTCTTGTCAGGCAGGCTGCCTGGGTGAAATCCTGGGTAAGTCCGGGTTCAGCTCTGAACCCGAACAACCCCTTTAAAGCTAACATGTTACCTTAATATGTGTGCAGTGTAGAACATTCCCACATCATGTCTATAAGGTCAGCCTCCATCTCTCCACACTTTGGACAGCGTGAATCTCCCCTAATTCCGATTTTAAAAAGGAATAGTGGGGTTTTATATACCCTATGAATGATAAATAACTGCAACATCTGGCCGGGACAAGGGGACAGGATCAGGCTCAAAGCTAAAGTCTAAAGTCAAAGCAAAGAATGTTGTTTCTAAAAGTATATACAACTTAGACAACACATTAGCCCAAAATGGTGCCCCTAAAAATTACAACTCATCCCGAAAAAAAAGCAAGCCTCATACAGCTATGAAGATGGGACAAAAGAATTTATAGCTAAGAAATGGTGAATTTAAAAAATGTAAAAAAAAAAAAACCCAACCCAGTACCATTGAGAGAAACTCGGAGAGAAGGTGGTTTGCTTCCAAGAAAGCACACAATTGACCTATGGAGAACTTCCTTTCCAAGATTTCAGATAATTTCTTTTTCCATTTGCTGTCAGTCTAATAATTGTGTTGGTACCAGATTATTTTAACGATAATTCTAACCAGTTTTCAAATGTTCTCTAAGACACTGTGGTTTCAAGAAAGATCTATGAAGGTCATACATCTGGGATTGTAAACCAAACTCAAGAACAAGGGGGTTCCAGAACCTGTTCTCATTGGAGAGATGGACAGTTTTTGAGACATTACATAGTTAGATGACCACCATTGGTGGATGGCCACCCCACCAACATGACCTTTGAGCATGATTCTCGGGTATATACAGTCAGACATTTCTTGCCCATTCTTGAGGTGACGCCTTGCCATCATTACTTTTGAACAGTAGTCACGGTGAACTCTGGTAAAACTAAAGCTGACTGGGTGGCCCAACTGTTCCTAACGCTTTGTTCTTAACGTGCAGCCAATGTTCTCCTTTCTAGAGGAGATTTACTGTCTCAGACATCAGCTTTTGAAAAATGACCAGAGTCTGCCAACATCTTCTTCACTTCCATCCCCTGGAGCTCAGTCTCCCTGGCTATCACTCTTATATAGTTCAGGATATTGAGTCATGTATGTTGTTTGCATGCTGTTACTCACCCCTCCCCCCTGGCTCCAGCAGTGATCTCCACTGGTCAACCAGATTCCATTTTCCTTGATATGGTCATTCCTGCACTCTCTCAGTATCTCTACTCTCTACTGACAACAGAATTTAGTTGCCAAGACAACTGGTCCTTCTCGACCAGCCTTTCTAGCTTGCCTGCAGATTAAAGTTAATCCTTATCATTATGATAGTTGTCTCTGTCTCTGACTATAATCGGGACTTTAGTTCCATGTGATTCAACTTTTTTCTCCCCTCTTGGATTTGTCTCCTGATGCCTGTGGTTCCAATTTCGGTATTGAACCCTGGTCCATCCTCTGACTACACTTCCATTTCACCCTCTGGCTTGTTGCATCCTGATTTGGTTTTCCTGATGAAGACGCCTGACTGAGCAAAGGCCTAGAACTGCCATGTTAGGTAATGTCACAATATACTGCAATATAGAAGTATTGCAGTATATTGTATAAGTCAGGGGTGGCCAACCTTACAGACACAAAGTGCCAGGAAAAAAACATATGACTACCAGGAGCCACAAGCTATGGCACACGATCGCCCTATAAGATGCACATAAGATTTAGTGGAGAAAAATAAGAAAAAAAATATTTTTCATCAGACCTCAGATCAGACTCATAAATCAGACCCCCAATCCTCATCTGACCTAAAATATGATCCTCAACACAAATCAGACTTCCAGTGTCAGACCCTCAGTGCTCAGATCTGCTCCTATGCTGAGATCAGACCTCCCAAGCTCAATCAGACCCCTCATCCTCACACCAGACCCCCCATGCTCAGATCTGACCCTCATGCTCAGATATTACCCCCCATTCTCAGATTAGACCATCCATGCTCAGACCAGACCCCTTGCACAGATAAGACCCCCCTGCTCAGATCAGGACCCCCCCCAATGCTCAGATCAGGACCCCCCCATTGCTCAGATCTGACCCCCCAGGCTCACACCAGATCCCACCATGCTCAAATATGACCCTCATGTTCAGATTAGACCCCCACATTCTCAGATCAGACCCCCAATACTCAGATCAGACCCCCATCCCATGCTCAGATAAGAACCTCCCATGCCAAGATCAGAACCCCATGCTCAGTTCTATAATTTAGAAAAATCTCCTACCTCCCCTGATTGGGCATCTGCTACTCTGCCAGGTGATAGTGCGCATCTCCACATACCACGTTATGACACTGTGTGCATCAGGACATAGTGAAGAGTGAGCTAGAGCAGCAGAGTAGTAACAGTACCCGATTAAGAAAGGAGATCTGAGCATGGAGTGGAGAGTATGGCAGCCTGACTGCTTCCCGGCTCCACCAAAAGAGCCACACTTGGAGAGGCAAAGAGCCACATGCAGCTCAAAAGCCACTGGTATAAGTGATTAAGCAATTGCAGGATCAAGTCCCCTAGAAGGACTAAAAAAATGTAAGAAAGGAGTTAAGAAAGTTTGTAAAAATATAACATTTGACAAGGGGACATCCTCTGCGTCTGGAGGAAAGAAGGTTTGCAATATCCTGCATGATGAATACCATAAAAATAAGTTCCCAAAGCCAGAATTGCTATTATTGACCTGACGAATTTCACAAAATTAGAATTAAAAATTATCCAAAACTCATATGTACCCCAAAAATGGTACCAATAAAAACAACAGCTCACCCCTCAAAAAACAAGGCCTCACACAGCTTCACATCAAAGTAGAGGCTCTGTAGAGATCCAGCTTCATTAAAGGGACTGTCTTGTCTCTCTGTTACTAAGGCCAGATGAGACACAGTCCCAACCACCGGTCAGCCGGGAAAAAGTAGAGTGCGCCGGTGCAGTACATGGGAGTAAAGGAAAGAGATTAGCACACCAAGCTTCATTGTTTTCGAGTTGTGCACCCAATGGGAACTACTGAAACTGCGAGCATCGGCATGCTCTGTTGTTTCCCAACTGACTGGTGGTTAAGACTGTGTCTCATCTCGCCTAAAGAAAAGATGAGACAACCGCTTTAACAAAACTGGATCTCCAAAGAGTTTATAATGTGAACTGGATACGAGAGGGTGATGAGTGGAAGACTGCTATGTAACATCTTGTCGTGCCCTTTGGTCTCACCAACACTTCTACAGTATTTCAAGAATTTGTTAACGATATATTTTGTGATATTCCAGTCTATTTGGATGACATCCTGATCTTCTCGCCCAACCTGACTTCTAACTGAAGACCTGTTCGCACTGTCCTCCGGTGCTGGAAAAAGAACAGACTGTATGCGAAATTTGAAAAATGTCTCTGCTCTTCCTGGGCTACATTATCTCTGTTCATGGTGTCAGGATGGATCCTGAGAAGTTATTTGTCATATTGGACTGGCCCTGACCCAGAGCCTTTCGAGCTGGTCAGCAGTTCCTGGTTTCTGCCAGTTATTACAGACAATTGATTCCTCACTTTTCCACCCTGACCACCCCTATTTCTGCTTCTACCAAGGAATGGTCCCCTGAGACCGAGTCTGCCTTCCAGTCTCTGAAGCAAGCCCTTTCTCCCACATCTATTCTTCATGTCACAAAGCACTTCTTTCTTGAGGTAAACGCATCCTCCATGGGAGATGGAGCGCTCATTAGTCAGAACGGCACCTCTGGCAAGATTCTCAATTCTCAAGGAATATTATAGGACATGGGTCCCTCTTTGTCTTCAGATTACAACAAGCTTTCTCAACAGTTTGATAGCTGAGCACACACCAGTCAAATGGTGACCAGATCCCTTCACCAACTCAATTCTTGAAGGCCTTCTCATCGGCAGAATGGAATTATTCCATTGTTGATAGGTATTGCCTATTATTACAAGGGTTGTTAGGCTTAAGAGCTGAACCCTGAAACAACCCGATCTACACTCATTCGCCATTAAGTAGTGGAGTATTGGAGCTTTCCATGCTCTGATGCTCCCCCTTTCCCTGCGCGATTCGGTGACGTACTGGGCTCTCCATGGGTAAGCTTCTGCATAGCAGTGAGACCAGGGAAATCACCAGCACTAGTGGGCAGTCTTTAGTACAACCCAGCCTGTTTTTATGGGCTAGGGCAGTGCTAAAAAACTGCTCAGTAGAGCCGGTGACATCACCGGGAACGCTGCTAGGTGGAAACCTCCGCCTAGTAATGTCCAAATGTAAACACCCTTTCACTGTGCAATTTAGTGCAGGGCAAGGAGGAGCAGATCAGGATGTGTCTGGGTTCAGCTCTGAACCCGGACAATCCCTTAAAGTTTTCCCTTGAAGAATGGCGTTATCTGTTGAAGAGTGTCTACCATGCTGTCATTACAGTATTTACACTGACCACAGGAGCTTAAAGGAGTTTCTTCAAGACTTAAAGAACTCCCGCAAACATTTTTATTCTCTGACCTGTTAGAAAGGTGCATGATATAATCTGTAGTGAATGCAATCTTCTTATCAGATACTGTATTTATGAGTTATCCCCTCTCTTCTAATTGTAGCTATGTCATGTGACCAACTCCCTGACCTCCAACTGACCCAGGACAGGAAGCCAGTAACTGCTCTATTCATTCCTATGAGACTGAGAGTGAGGCTCCCATAGGAATACATAGAGAAATAGACTTCCTGTCCACACATAAGATGCTGTGTGAGTTGGTGAGTCTGATTGCTGGTCACATGACACAGATGAGAAGCATCAGGGAGATATAACTCACAAATACAGACAGTGGTAAGAAAATGACATTCACTACAGATTACATCATGTACCTTTCTAGCAGGACATGGAATAAAAAATTTTTTGCGGAGGTTCTTCTTTAAGTAATGACTATTGGTGACCCCACGTTAGCAGCTGAGTCAGAGCAGTAGCCTTCATTCATGCATTAGGGAACTGTATATAACAGGGTGCTTAACAGCAGAAAACAAATGCTCTGCTGTACTGGTATGGAACTTTTATACATTTTAAATAGCGATGACCTATCCTTTGGATAACTCCATTCGGATTAGCCCAAAGTCAAATCTATTGGTTGATACAGTGGTTCCACATCCACTGCCGTAACACCTTGTATAGAACATTGAATGATGTAGTTAAAAAATACAACTTGTCACCACCTAAATCGACTTGTTCCTGAAGGGATATTATAGGACATGGGCCCCTCTTTGTCTTCAGATTACAACAAGCTTTCTCAACAGTTTGATAGCTGAGCACACACCAGTCAAATGGTGACCAGATCCCTTCACCAACTCAATTTTGGTGTCCATTGCTTTGTCAATACTGACTGTAACCACCACAAGTAGAACAATGTACTTGTAAAGAACGCGAGTAGTCCACACGGGACCTAGGAGCACACCTGGTATTTAGTAGTGTCATTGACTCTGGTCTGCTCTGTGGAAAATCATTGACCAAAGACTTCCTCTTGAGTCAGTCATTGACTAAAGTTGGTGGTGTCCAACTTTGGTTCCTTGGACCCACCAGAGAAAATGACTCTAAAAGTCTACACACAGGATGCATTATCAATAGGTAATTAGTTTCATTTGATCAACCCATAAGAAATAGACCCAAGTGTTGAAAGATTGTCTCCAAAGTCCACCTCCAATTGGGTTGTCTTCTTCTGGACCTTTTGGCCCATTATTGAATCAAGGCCTTGGGTAAACAGAGGATCTTCTGGTACTTTGGAGCTCCTGCCCGACCCTAGATGGAGATCATATGTATGATGTACGACCAATAGAAAAGTATCAGACCAAGGCAATGCTGCCCATGGAGTAAAGAAAATAACTACGAATTCACAAGTGAGCCAGTAGCCTGAGACCTTCATCTTCTATTCTACCCAGGTGTAGTCCTTGAGATGTCTGGAAAAAAAATAAAGAAGCGGAGATCTGGGTTGTGTCACCCGTCATGCACACGCGTTTCCAAAGGTTTAAAGAAAAAAACGAGCAGAAGGAACCTGAGTAACAAAAGAATTGTGTTTATCCATTCCTCCTCTCACTGTAAGGATGTTGTAAACTGACTTTTTAACCAAGTCTTAGGCAAGATTTGGGAGCGAGCCATCCTATAATAAACACTGACATGCTTGTATTTAAATATTTACTTAATACTGTGGAGCAACTTATAATGAGCAGAGAGGAGCTGCTGTATGGACCTGAGTGCTGAGGGATCAGGTACCACCATAGCCTACAAAAATAAGTAAGGGGAGAACCCACCACCACCCCTCCCCTCATTTGGGATTGTTATGGTGACTTCAACAAACACTTCCTTCTGTCAGTATACTTATGTGACGCTTGGAAGAATGCTGATTTCTGGTACTGTAGCTTCTCTCTGTACCAAATAAAGTCCACTTTCAAGTGCAGGCATTAGAGATGAGCGAATCATTCAAAATTTTATTCACCGAACTTTTCATAAGATTCGTATATTTTACGAATCTATTTGGCGAATCTGCGTACAAATCATACGTTATTATGTGTCGTTTTTGTGAACATTTGTGCACTAATAACGAACGCTCAGTTTTAAAAGGTACGCAACTTCTGTGAACACGTACGCATGAGCTTACAAATTGTGTACGAAAATGACGGGCTTTGCTGGAGCGGAATGGTGGAGCAGGAGGAACACTCTGAGTCTGACCCCTGGCTACATATGGATACTGTATCAGCAGATGACAGCAGATCATCCGGCTGAGACTGAGATGAGCGTGCCATCCACTCCACTACCTCATCCACTTTCTCCTCCACTACAATTTTGCGCCTTGGTGGGTTAGCCTGGTGGAACACCGGCCAAAGTATTGTGAATACTACAAGTAGAAGCTCCGGCTACAGGTCCTTTTGCACTGCTGCCTGTGTCACCTTCTCCTTTTTTTTAGAGCTCGAGGCCTGGCTGGAACTGGACCCCTTTTGCTTTTCCATTCCAGACATTTTTCACTTCACTCTGTGGCCCTGCAGCTGGTCTTTGTCTTTGTCCCTGTCTCTCTCCCTGTGTCTCTCCCTATCTCTCTCCCTGTCTCTCTCCCTGTGTCTCTCCCTATCTCTCTCCCTGTCTCTCTCTCCCTGCCTGATTAATTACTAGCCCTGCACTGGCCCTGCACTTGCCCTGCAGTATCCCTGATGTGTAATATGGATTCCCTGAACAATTACACCCCAATTTCAACAACACAGGCCTCAGTCTCTCAGAACTTCACACACAGTGCTTCTGCTCGTCTCAGCAGTCGCAGCAGAAGTGATGCGTCACTGCCTTACCGATCCTGAGCCAATTAGAGCAAGCCCTGCCCACTAGGTCAGGTGACCGCTTTCTTCCCGGGCTTTTGCGCACCAATAACGAACTAACAGTAAAAGTTTGCTAAGTATTTGAATTCGTACGCAACAGTGTATAGAGTAACTTATATATAGCAATAGCGTACAATTTATCGGACAAGTACGTAGCGAATGCGTGGAAAGCTTTAGGAACATTTTTGAATCTTAACTGAGCGAATCTCCAAATATTGTGATTCGCTTCGCAGCTTAAAATTTCCAAGATTCGATACGAATCGGCGAATAGATTTGCTCATCTCTAGTAGGCATCTAGCTTCATGATTTGCTTTGCCAGTCTTCCATGTGTTCCATGTCCAGGCCAAGATTGACTGCACTAAATCCACATATTTACATATCAAAGGACTTATGCAGGAGGAGAAAGCCCGGTTCAGAATATGTTGAGCCGTCCATATTATATCTCCTTAATTGCACTGCAGCTCAGGTTAGGTGGTGGTTGAAGTCATATTGATGTTAGGTGGTCAAGATGAATACAGAAGAAGAACTCTATACCCACCATGGAACAGATAGATAGATAAATAGTGTCACAGTGAGCCAGCGGCGCGCTTCCTCCGTGCAGCGCAGTCAGACTCCCACTGTTGTTCAGGAGCAAGGACGAGATATGCATCCTCGTCTCCATGACAACAGGGGCGGGGAGGACCCGGCCCGCTTTCAGTCTCAGCGCGGCCGGCGTCCTCCCTCATCCCCTTGATGACCGGCAGTAGGAGCTTCTGAGTGCTGGCAGGAGGGCCAGTGCTCAGCTATGAATATGTGTGCTATCGGTCACGTCACGTGACCTACCTGCTGAGTATTGGCAGGGAAGCCAGTACTTCCTGTTTCCATTTGGAATTAGGTCACGTGACGCCGCCCCATCACATGACCTACTTGGACCTCTATTTAAACAGGCAGCCTGCCAGCCACAGGTTGCCTGTGATTAGTCGAACTACCAGTGATTGTCATCCTCTGTGACTTTAGTACTTGACTCCGGCTTGTGTTGTTCGACTACATCCCAGTCTCATCCCTTGGTACTTCGCTCCTTCTCGGTTTTGACTCGGTTAGTTTATTAGACCTTGTTCCTGCTCGCTCCCCTGGTTTTGACGTTACTTACTGGTTTGACTTTGGCTTGCTGACTATCCGTTATTGTGTCTGTTCTGTCTTTGTTTATTGTTTTCTCCTCATTGTTCCCCCTCCCTGTACGCCCCAGCACGTACCTAGGCTAGGGACTGTTGACTAGTTGTACGCCGTTGCCTAGGACGGGCCGTGCAAGTAGGCAGGGTCAGAAGTGGGGGTTAAGCTCAGGGCTGCACATACCCCTGTACTCATGACAGAATGTGACAGATAGATAGATTACAGATGAATAGATAGATAAGATAGATGATAAACAGATAAAAATAAGATGTCTTTCGAGCAGAAAGCAGAGACTCTTGTGATGCCAGAGTACAAGTTCACATTCCATGAGTATATGTATACAGCCTAGGAGGCATTTGCACATTATACCTTTTTGGAACATGGTAAACAAGTGTCCAAAGGTTCAAGGTAAAACCTGTAAAAATATTTTCTACAAAATTAAACACTTGACATTGGTGCCCATAAAACGTAGTGCAGCTCCTGTGACGTCTCTAGATCTGTGTTACGAGAAGATTAACATCAACAATGACCAGGAACACGGATTTGAGCAGAATCATACACAGTTATGGAAAATGTCCCAAAACAGCCAAGAGAAAAGTGGCAGTCCATGTTCAAAAGTATGTGCCCCCCGGTATGGACATGTCTTCTACATACCTGAGTAACCAGTCCATAACATGTAGCATATAGCCATGTAATCCAAAGACGAATGTTATAGACTAGCAAGGTGGCAAGGTCCTATTAAACCTTTTCCTGATCTCCTGGTTGGAGCTTTAAGTTCGGCCTCATTTTCGAAGCAATAAATTTGGAGCTAGGTGATCCAGGTTATCTCATTGGCCACTATCACCGAAAAACTGGCCTCCTGAAGATATCCTTCCTCAACCATATCCGTGACTTCTCATAGCTGCAACACAAAGTCCCCTTGGCCATCCTGCATCCTGTATCTTATCCTGTATTCCCTGTTGTATCTGGTTGCCGTAGCAACAAGCAAGGGCTGATGATGTCACACTGAGTGGTCTATTATGGTGTAATCTTCCATTCAGACCTTATATAAACTACACCACCTTAAGGCTACTTTCACACTAGCGTTAAGCACGGATCCGTGCAGATAATATAACCATGTGCATCCGTAATGAACGGATCCGGTTGTATTATCTTTACCATCTGTTAAACGGATCCGTCATGGACTCCATTGAATGTCAATGGAGGACGGATCCGTTTGCTATTGTGTCACACCAAACGGATCCGTCCCCATTGACTTGCATTGGGGGCCATTCCGGATCCGTCTTGGCGCGGATGCCTAGACCGGAGAGCAAACTGCAGCATATTGCGGTTTGCTCTCTGGTCTGGAGATGGAACGGAATGCTTTTAGGAGCATTCCGTTCTCTTCAGTTCAGTTTTGTCAATGTCAATGGGGACAAAACTGAAGCGTTTTATTCCGCTATTGAGCCCCTATGACGGAACTCAATACCGGAAACCGTGAAAGTAGCCTAAGCCAGGTTTACACACTCTTCTATATCCTGAGTCTTCCTTCTGCCTTTTCTGGTACTTTTCCTGTTAATTGTCATTTTTATGAACTTTTATTCCATCTTCTGACTACATTTCTAGTATCGACCCTTAGTTCCCCTGACTTTCTCATCTGCATCTTCTCATTGTCCTACCTAAACTCCTAAGCAGAGCAGCCACCACCTATCAGTGACTATTCCTACAGATCTCATGGTGAAGGTGTTCATGGTGAAGATGGTCCATGCCTTGGTTAGTCAGTACCAAACCAAATACACCTCGTGGGCACCGGATCGAAGCTCCAACCAAAAGCCCTTAGTCTTCCTTGAATTGTCCCTGATTTCACAATGACTTCACAATGAACGTTGTCATGTAGCAGTGAGAACAATCTGATATTCCACTGAGCAGAAATGTGAAAATGCTCGAGGTAGAGATGACAGGCCTCATCTGTTTTTCATTTTCCTCTTTATTACATGTGAACTGACTTGGCCTCATCACTTCCTACGTCTGGTCTTGGGAAATCACCAGCTTAGCACCTCATTTAAAGGTGGTATCCAGAGCACAATATATGTCATAGATGATTTATAAAGATAAAACGTATATATCTAGCATTGTCTATAGAGTCAGTCATACCTCTATGTATCCTCCTACCAAAATCTGTCAAAGACAAGAATGTAACAGCATAATTGACTGCTATGGTATCCAGTCCCACCCCAAACAAGTGACCGCTATGGGGTTCAACACCACCCCATGAGCCCTATTATAATATATGATATCATTGAGGGGTTTCTCCTGCCAGGGAGATGGACAGCTAAAATGTCCTCTATGCAGGGAAAATGTATGGCCAGCTTAGTTTCTAAAGATGATGGTGGTGGATTGATTTCAGTTCTAAAAAGAGTTTAATGAACTAGATGTGCGCAGTTTGCACAATCTTAATGGAGACCATAGCCACCATCAGTGGATCATACTGTATGAAATAGAGGTAGCCCATGCCCTGCGGTCATGAGAAGAGGAGCCTCGGCTAAGGCTAGCTCTGTTTCCCTTCCCTATGGGAACATAGCTCCTCTCCACAATCATGGTAAAGTTCAGACTCGCAGTAGAGAAGCCAGAAGGTTATTGTGTTCTTCTACAAAGAATAGTATAGGATTGGGATAGTGGGACATAATGAACCAGAATAAGCATGAGGCCAAGCCTGGAACCCATGGCTGTGCCAACGGGGATGATAACACCGGAGCCATAATGCAAAATAGCCTGGGCAGGCATCAAATCTGACACCACATGGAAGGTTCCTTGAATGGATTTTATGGAATAACATTGGAAATCATGTTCGCCTACGTGTTCCCCTACATGGCTCTTGGGATTATGGGGATGCACCCAGGCAATGGCACCAGAGAAATCTAAGCGGTATCATCTATACATTGGGGAACCTTGGTCCAATTTGGCAGTACTGCCTTTCATTGTAGCTTTGTAGATTTTTGGGGTTTTCAGCTTCAAACCCAAACAACTGATGTGATGTTAATCGTAATAGTGGCCCAAACACGACCAATAAAAGTTTAAAGGGATTCTGTCACCAGGATTTGGCCTATAAAGTTATTCACACTACCGGATTGTGCTCATTGCGGTGAATGTAAAAAAGTTATTCTTATTGATCCCAGAGATGTATTTTATGTAAAAAAATCGTTTTTTGTGATATGCAAATTACTTACATAAGGAGCCCAAGGAGATGTGCCCAGCGCCGTTGGAGCCCGGCCACGCCGCAACTGTTGGAGCCCAGCACCGCCCACCTCATTATTATTCACTGCAAATCTTCAAGCAGCCTTCCTCCGGCACCAGCGTAATCCCGCGCAGGCGCATGCGCACTGATCTCCTCGATGCTGATGCCAGTAGACCGCACGGGCACAGACTGCTTGAGGTACTGCGCCTGCGCGGGATTACGCTGGTGCCAGAGGAAGGCTGCTTGAAGATTTGCAGTGAATAATAATGAGGTGGGCGGTGCTGGGCTCCAACAGTTGCGGCGTGGCCGGGCTCTAACGGCGCTGGGCACATCTCCTTACATAAAATACATCTCTGGGATCAATAAGAATAACTTTTTTACATTCACCGCAATGAGCACAATCCGGTAGTGTGAATAACTTTATAGGCCAAATCCTGGTGACAGAATCCCTTTAAGCAAGTTAAAATTAGCTATTTACATAAAAATAACCATTCCAAGGTCACATGGGTCTTATTTAGTGTTGAGCAAATCAAAGTCAACGAAGTGGAATTCGATGCGAATTTCAGGGAAAAATTGCTTTGCCCCTAAAACAAATTTCCTGGTGCTTCGTGGTAATGAACCAATTTTTACTGAAATTGTGGTAAATATATATATGATCACCTCATCCATTTGAGCTCAAACAGACTGTTTCACCCATCTTGATTGAAGAAAACGTGCCAATTCTCAAACGCACTGACATGTGACATCACCACGTCATGACGTCAGTGATGAAGTCACCGTGCCCCCCCCCCCAGCATGATGACGTGGTTAGGTCATCACATCAGCATGCACCCCAATTGACACGTTTTCTCCAATCAAGATGTCCGCAACGGCCTCTCCGCTATCAAATGGATGAGGTGAGTATTTTTTGTTTTAACCCCGATTAATCTCCTGATATACAGTATGTGACTCTCAGATGTCATGCTGAGCATTGAATGCGGAAGCCGAGGGGTTAAATGAGGGGGGGCGGTGCAACCATTGTTCCCCATCATTGCGCCCGCTCCATACAGTGGAACGTGATTTGTTACAAAGTAATTCGTAACTAATTGAATTTCTTGATGAAATTTGGCAAAGCGGCCGAATCGTAGTTTTGAAAACTTGTTGTATCTGAGGATATAGCGAAGAACTTGAGGCCATTTCAAAAAGGGTAATGTGGGCCACTCAGTATTGGCTCAGCTCTTGGCTACTTTATATAATTTTTTCTTTACTCTACACTGTATACATCACATATTATAGACAGGCAATAAACTCGACTCAATGGTTTTCTGGCAACGAGGATCTGTCCTATCTTTATGAGTCATATAGTTTAGTCTAGCATTGCGTCTTTGTTGAATAACACCATCGCCGACGGTCGCGACACACGCAAGATCTCAGGCTTGGCGTTTACAACGTCAGTGAATTTGAAGAATCGAAGGGAGACCTGGAAACCCAATATATGGAGAGAGAGATACTCAACATCAAACACTGCGCACAAGAGCCCCGTCATGCCAGAATTGTTGTCACCCACGTCAGTGTATTTAGTATAGATGAAAGCTTGCCAACAACTACAAGCTGAAGGGCTTATCCAAATATTTCCTTCATGCAGACTGGATTGGCCATATGTTGCTGGCCTCCTGGTCACAATCGGAAAGGCTTTGTGAGTAGTTAACCTTATGAATGCTGGTTCCCACCATTAGGATGGATGTGTAGCGGTCAACTGCTAACAGTAGGACCAGTTGTCTTTAGATCCTCCTCCTTAATGTTCCTCACCTTTCCTCCTCCTTGTCTACTCCACCTCCTTGGTCCTCTTCTTTCTTCCCAAGTCCAACCCTCAAGTTTAAGCAAAACCATTTGGAAGAGAAAGCTCTTTATTGATTGACATGAAGCCCCACTGATCTCTGCAGAACTTCAATGACTAATTGACAACATGTACTAGGCAATATGTTGCCCTGGGTGCATTAGAACTTCACAATCTAAATAGCAGCTGCTGCAGAAACTCTTAAAAATCCTGTCCTGACAGCTATACAGGCCTAACTTTCTCTTTCCTTCTTGCTTCTTATATCCTGGGCACCAGGGTGTACCATGGGTGCAGTGCTAACAGTCACACCTTGTACTTGAAGCGCCAAAACCCTCTTCTAGATAAAAGATGCCAGCATTAGAATGGAATATGGTGGGGAGCTCTGTTACAGATTTTGCATTGGGAGTAGGGAGTAGCTTCAAGCTAGTCCTCTGCCTGCCCCCCTCGTAGTTGCCTTCAGCAGTATCACCTTAAAGGGAGTCTGTCACCTAATTTTCACCAATATAACTAAGAGCACTGCTCCATAGAAGATTGCAAAAACTTTCCAAACCTTCCTGTGTGCACTTTGTGTCTTTATTCCACATCCAGGAAAAGCACTTTTATTCTGCTGGAAAACAGCTCCCAAGTGTCCAGCTGAAAGTGAAAGTAAAAACAGCTTTCCCTCCTTACTCAATTTCTAACAGCTATATCTTCTGATATACTGGATATAATGCTATGATTCTGGTATCGTTTGAAAGGTTGGAATGCCAACTTTCAAACAAGGTCAAGGTTCTTATTTCTAGTGGCTACCAATCCCAAGATATGAGCAGCTAAATCAGCCCTCCTCTCTTCAGTCTGGTTTGCCTTGGGCACTTGCAGCAGCAGAGCTGGGCACTTGGGAGCTGTTTTCCAGCAGAATGAAAGTGCTTTTCCTGGACATGGAATAAAGGGACAAAGTGCACACAAGGTATGTCTGGGATGTGTATGCAATCTTCTTTGGGGCATTGCTCTTAGTTTTATTGGTGAAAATTACGTGACAGACTCTCTTTAATGTTCGGACTATATCAGAATATGTTAGCATTGAAGGTCTATGAGATCATGTCAATAAGCTGGAGACTCTCTAAGGACCTTCTAAGCTTCTTCTGGTATCTGTTCTCATAAGATGGTAGTAGAAATGATAACTAGCATACATATGCTCAGAAAAACATCCTCATCAATGGTTGGGTGTTTCTTCACCCAAACCCTGTACTTTCCCTTTTCTGGAGAAGATCAAATTGGCCAAAAAATTCTTCTGCCTATGGTCACCTTTGGCAAATTGGAGCTGTAGATGGACTTGAAATCCAGATGACTCCTTAAATATTCACTTAGGACAATTTTGTGTAAAATCCCAGCTCTTCAGTCACTTGCCGAATCAGACACTTCAGCGAGTCCTCCCGGACAAGTCTGTTTTCACTTATGATACAAAAAGTTGACTGAATCGTCTGTATGAACACCCCAACCCCCCCCCCCCCCCCACATTCCGTGTTGATCCCTTCGATCACAGTGTGACTGGAGCCAGAGAAATTAACACCATATAGACATGAAACCCCGCGGGACTCGTACTGAGCAATTTGTGTGTTATACTAAGCAAACATATGTTTTTGTTTTCCATGTGCAAACTTTCCAGGCATCGGCACTTGAAACAGTCACAGAATACAGCAAGAGAGGGGTCGTTGCTATTTTTGAGATTTCTGTCATGCCAAGTGGTCCGTGTCAATCACTGCTGGTCGAGACTTTATCCTCAATGGGAGACAAAACATTTCCTACAGACCTCATCCAGAAAGTGGTTCCAACATAAAGGAAGGTGAGATATAAAGATATGGTTGATGAGTTCTTCCTCTGCAGAGCTACTTTAGTTGGTCCTCAGCCATGGGGATAAGAAGGTGTCCCTGACAATTCTCTTTCCCCTTTTAATCTTAAAGGTGTTATCCCACAAATAATGTAAAAAATGAAAATCAGACATCATATAGTACATGACAACCTCTTTTTAACAAAGCTAGAACCAGCCCTGTACCTCACATGGATCCAGACATCTCCCCATTCATTGCTCTGCTAGATTCATATCACGCTGACAGCTGAGGGGAGTGTCTTTTCTGCTGCAGCTCAGTAGGCGTGTCCATGCTCTTCCTATCACAGCTCAGGGGGCGTGTCTCAGCTCTCCCTATCACAGCTCAGGAGGCGTGTCTCAGCTCTCCCTATCACAGCTCAGGGGGTGTGTCTCAGCTCTCCCTATCACAGCTCAGGGGGGGTGTCTCAGCTCTCCCTATCACAGCTCAGGAGGCGTGTCTCAGCTCTCCCTATCACAGCTAAGGGGGGTGTCTGAGCTCTCCCTATCACAGCTCAGAGGGTGCGTCTCAGCTCTCCCTATCACAGCTCAGGAGTTGTGTCTCAGCTCTCCCTATCACAGCTCAGGAGAAGTGTCTCAGCTCTACCTATCACAGCTCAGGAGGCGTGTCTCAGCTCTCCCTCTAACAGCTCAGGAGGCATGTCTCTGCGCTCCCTATCACAGCTCTGGAGGCGTGTCTCAGCTCTACCTATCACAGCTCAGGAGGCGTGTCTCAGCGCTCCCTATCACAGCTCAGGAGGCGTGTCTCAGCTCTCCCTCTAACAGCTCAGGAGGCGTGTCTCAGCTCTCCCTATCACAGCTCAGGAGGCATGTAAAAGTTGAAACTAAGCATATGCGGCCTTCTCAGTGAATAGGTCAAGGAAATAAGAAATTAAGTGGTCCTATACAGATACATTTTATTGAATAACTCAGTAGCTGTACAAAAACTGTGAAAACTGTAGAATATTTTTCGTGGGACAACCCCTTTAAGAGTATGACCTCTCCCAGGGTTACAGATTGCACGGGTCCAGAAGTATCATTCGCACCTGAACCCTGGTACCTTGCAGGACCCAAAAGCTCCTCTGCCACATAAGATGACACCGTAGGTGAGTATCCTGTGCAAATATTTTCCACTAGAGCCTAAGACAGGTTGAGCAACCTATCAAACAGCCTCTTATATCTCAGCTTCCCAAACCCCCAAGAGTATAATATACAGCAAAAAGTTTGAACTTCAAAGTCGAAGAGTTGGGACGAGCCAAGACAATATCTCTTGAGGTCATCTTGCTCCAGACTCTCTTGAAGATTAATGTTAGGAACATTCACCACTCAACCTTTGCCAACAGGAGATGTTTCAAGGATTTCAGTTTACTTTTAAGATGGTAGTGACATCATGGTGGCCCAAGGTTAGCTGATGTTGAGCCTTCGGTACTGACTAAATGCCTTAAAGTCTTAACATATGTGTTCAAGTAATGACTATGATTCCATGAATGGGTATGAAGTTGTCATTATAATGGCTATGCGCTGAACATGGAGCACCATCAATCTCAGGGCCAGCTTTATAGAAAATGAGGCCCTGGTCAGCAAAAAAAAACAAACAAAAAAGTAAGCTCCAACATCTCTAATACCAACGTAACACTGCCATACAGTTTCTAAAATAACATTACAAAGGAAATCCCAAAGAAAACCACCATAATTATACAGGGGGCTAGTGTACTGCTGGCCTCAGGGGCTGTTGCCTCTGTAGTCTGCCACCATCTGAAAGTAGTCCTGTTCAAGCTTCCCTCGCAACATAAAACCAACAATATTTCACATTCCTGAACCCTTAGCTTCTTGTCTTTCTTGTTCATCATCTTGAAGCCAAATGGTTTCTTGTGCAATCTTCGAAGGCTTCCTGGCTAGAGCTTTAGTGGGCGGCTAAAACATCATTAGGATATGTCCCATGGTCATGCCAGGGACAAGTCCTATAATGAAAATGATGAGTCCTAATTAGAGATGTGCGAATCATTCAAATTTCGCTTCACCAAATATTCGTCGAACTTTTCATAAAATTCATATATTATACAAATCTATTCGGCGAATCTGCGTACAAATCATACGTTATTATGTGGTGTTTTGTGAACATTCACGCACTAATAACGAACGTTCAGTTTGAAAAGCTACGCAACTTCTTTGAACACGTACGCATGAGCGTACAAATTGCGTACAAACATGACGGGCTTTGCTGGAGCGGAATGGTGGAGCAGGAGGAACACTCTGAGTCTGACCCCTGGCTACATATGGATACTGTATCAGCAGATGACAGCAGATCATCCGGCTGAGACTGAGATGAGCGTGCCATCCACTCCACTACCTCATCCACTTTCTCCTCCACTACAATTTTGCGCCTCGGTGGGTTAGCCTGGTGGAACACCGGCCAAGTATTGTGAATACTACAAGTAGAAGCTCCGGCTACAGGTCCTTTGGCACTGCTGCCCTGTGCCACCTTCTACTTTTTTTTAAGCTTGAGGTCTGGCTGGAACTGGACCCCTTTTGCTTATCCATTCCAGACATTTTTTAGTAAACTGTGGCCCTACAGCCGGTCTTTGTCTCTCTCCCTATCTCTCTCCATCTCTCTCCCTGTCTCTCTCCCTGTCTCTCTCCCTATCTCTCTCCCTGTCTCTCTCCTGTCTCTCTCCCTATCTCTCCCTGTCTCTCTCCCTATCTCTCTCTTTCTGTCTCGCTCCCTGTCTCTCTCCCTGCCTTATTAATTACTAGCCCTGCACTGGCCCTGCACTTGCCCTGCAGTATCCCTGATGTGTACTATGGATTCCCTGAACAATTACACCCCAATTTTTACAAAACAGTTCTCTGTCTCAGAACTTCACAGACAGTGCTTCTGCTCGTCTCAGCAGTCGCCGCACGAATAACGAACCAACAGTAAAAGTTTGCTAATTAACTGAATTCGTACGCAACAGCTTATAGAGTAACTTATACGTAGCATTAACGTACAATTTATCGGACAAGTACGTAGCGAATGCGTAGAAAGCCTTGAGAACATTTTCGAATCTAACGGAGTGAATCTCAAAAAATTCGGATTCGCTTTGCAGCTGAAAATTTCCAAGATTCGATACGAATCTATGAAGCGGTGAATAGATTCGCTCATTTCTAGTACTAATAATTTATAAATACATTCAGCTTCAACAAGACACTAAAGTTGTATTTTCCATCTGAAATCTACTAATTTGGTCAGTACTAACATTCCAGGACACTATCTCCTCCAGATCATAGACCGTCTGCTCATCTCAGATTTTCACAAGAGGCACAATATGTTACACATTAAGATGTTATTTATGGTCCATTTTCCACTGCAAAACCTTATTAAACATGGCAATTAAATTTTCAATCTTCCAGAAGGCAGGTATCAAATAATTTGACTGGGACCATTATTCCATCCAGAAGTAACATATGGTGTAACTTTAGAAGTAATGCAGCACCGGCCAAAAAGGTCCTGATGGTTCATGGCTGGCTGACAGAAGAGTTCAGTAATAAGAATAGGAAAAAATGGTTGTGGTCTTGACAGAACTTTGAAGGATCTACCTAAAGACGTTCTGTAACCTTTCATGGATTAACTTTTTGGTAAAATTTTTGTAGAAGCAATAATTTAATGTGTGAGAACCAAATCATCCAGAACTTCGTGAAAGTGAAGCTTAGTCTTGATACTAATGGATGTTAGTTCTACATTGAGGTTGGAAATTGAATGGTTTCATCAGAAGACCAAGGGGATGTCCACATGACGGATTTTGAAAATATGCTAAAAAAAACAAAAGCTGTAATGGGGAGCCGGCAGCGTGCTTCCTCCCTGTAGCGCCGGACGTGGCCGGCGTCCTCATCTCCACGGTAACAGGGGAGCGGGGAGGACCCAGCCGCACACGTCTCTTCAGCATGGCCGGCGTCCTTCATCCCCTAGACAACGAACAGGCGTGGATGAGTCGGTGCTCAGGTGTGTAAGGGTTTCTGATGTGGGTCATGTGATGCTGGCCACGTCACGTGACCCATGAATCTGGCCTGTTTAAACAGGCAACCAGCTGGCCACAGATTGCCTTTGATTGGTCTTCTTACCTTCACCAGCGTTTGTATACTGTGACTTCTATTCGGCTTGAACTTGACCTCGTCCTTGTATCTCCCCTTGTACTACGTGACCTCTTGGCTCCTGACTTCAGCTACTATTTGACCTCGTCCTCGTGTAACCCCTTGTACTGATGCTACCTCTTGGCTTCTGACCTCAGCTTGTATTGACTCCGCTCTAGTGTTATCCCTTGGTATTGACATGACCTCCAGGCTCTTGACCTCGGCCTGGTAATATTCTTGTGTCCGTTTCTTTGTCTGTTGTTTTCTCCTGTTGTTTCCTCTCCCTGTAAGCCCCAGCACGTACGTAAGCTAGGGACCGCCGTCCAGTTGCGCACCGTCAGTTAGGATGGACTGTGCAAGTAGGTAGGGACAGTGGTGTGGGTTTGAGATTCGGGGCAAGCACTATTCCCTGATACATGACAAAACCAGCTTGGAATCCACTCATATTTTTTAGTGCAATTTTTTACGCGTTTTTGATACTTGAGGTGCAGAAAATGCACAAGACAACGCATGGACTTACATGGAGCTGTTTTTTTAAGCTTCCCAATGTCAATGGGAGATTCAGTGTGGATTCTTCTGCTTCTTCTTTAATGATCAGGTTCTCAATCGCTATAGTTCTTCTTACATTCTCAAACAGAAGATATTAGGGCGTCATCTCTTCCATCACAAATCTCTAAAACCAGGGTCTCACTTCTCTTTTTAGGATGGTGGACAAAGCCATTGTGGACATTCTTTTTGCCCTTATGGTCAACAGTATTTCAGTTGAGGACTCTTTGGTTGGTGTCACTCCCCTTGGCTCTTTACACCACCTCTCTCATGTTAATGGATGTTGGCTATAAGCACACAACCAGGGAACTACTGGGACTTGATGATGACTGGCCAGATCTTATGATGTCACACAATGGCTCGTTACCCTTACCTGTGAATATGGTACTTTCTACATGAATAGTTAACCAGTGTTTTGACCATGAGACAGATCCTTAGCCATGTCTCTGGATTTTGCCTTCATCTTCATCCTTTGGGTTAAGCTGCCCTACTGCCCAAATATCAATTGCAGTTGGGTGGTTTTGCCGATAGCTATTCTCTTCCAACTTCCCTACACATACTGTACACATTTGGTGGGGTGGAGCATGCATGTGCTTTCAATGGGGAGACAGGAGAAAGCCACTGACAGACTTGTCTGGTGGTGACTTATTTTCCAGAAGAACAAAAGGATCAGGCATTGAAATTCTACAAACCAGATCTTCTTCTTCCTCATCATCATTTGTCGGGAATGTTGGCAGGTCCCACCAAAATCAAAGTTTGGCCAACAATAATCTAATGTGTATGGGGTAGCCTTTAGTCATCAGTCTTTAAGATATATATCTGGTGATTCCTCCATCCTCCATGATCTCCTGATTCTGCACTTCCCCACAATATCCTACAGCACACTCCTGTCCTACTGGTGGACCACAATCTTGGAATCCATGCAGAAAAGTCCATAACCACCTTCAGGGGCTAAGGCCTATGCAATCAGATTTCCGCAAGCAGTTCTGGAAGCCAATATCAAGAGTGGATCATAAAAGGAGAAAAAACTATAGAAGATGGATACAACTTTACCTCTTTTCTGAATTCATTCCAGGCTTTAACTTCAAAAACGACATCGGGAAACCTTACCGTGTGATCGTACCCTAAGGAAGAAAGGGGAGTGTCCTTACACTCAGCACCTCAGCAAACACCAAACCAAATGTGGCTATTTCCCTGGTCTTTGTAACATAGTAACATAGTTTATAAGGACGAAAAAAGCCCTCTGTCCATCCAGTTCTCCCTGTTATCCTACAAGTTGATCCAGAGGAAGGCAAAAAACCCCTGTGAGGTAGAAGCCAATTTTCCTCACTTTAGGGGAAAAATTCCTTCCAGACTCCAATCAGACATCAGAATAACTCCCTGGATCAATGACCCCTCTCTAGTAACTATAACCTGTAATATTATTACCTCCAGAAATACATCCAGGCCCCTCCTGATCTCTTATAGTGAACTTACCATCACCACCTCCTCAGGCAGAGAGTTCCATAGTCTCACTGCTCTTACCGTAAAGAATCCTCTTCTATGTTTGTGTACAAACCTTCTTTCCTCCAGGCGCAGAGGATGTCCCCTCGTCACAGTCACAGTCCTGGGGATCAGGGGCGTAGCTATAGGGGAAGCAGGGGAAGCAGCTGCTTTGGGGCCCAGACCCACAAGGGGGCCCCTCAAGAGGGAGACTAAAAGATTTTATTGTCAGGGCCCCCTCAACAGTATACAATGACATTATATACAGTGACACTATAGGAAACGGATGGAGCGGTTGTCAGGCCTTGTCTGGGAGAGCTCAATCTTGACTAGCCACAAGAGTGAGGGTTGCATGTGAGTTGGGGGTTGCGAAGAAGTTTCTGGGGGGCCCTGTTCAAAAATTTGCTGTGGGGCCCAGTTAGTTGTAGTTACGCCACTGCTGGGGATAAATAGATGATGGGAGAGATCTCTGTACTGACCTCTGATATATTTATACATAGTTATTACATCTCCCCTCAGTAAATAACCCTAATTTTGATAATCTTTCTGGGTACTGTAGTCCACTCATTCCAGTTATTACTTTAGTTGCCCTCCTCTGAACCCTCTCCAGCTCTGCTATGTCTGCCTTGTTCACAGGAGCCCAGAACTGTACACAGTCCTCCATGTGTGGTCTGACTAGTGATGTGTAAAGTGGCAGGACTATGTTCTCATCACCGCCATCTATGTTCATTAACCCTTAGACTCCCAGCGCCGTACATGTACGGCGCAAAAATCACCGCCCCAATCAGCTGTGCCCAGATGCCGGACCCCTGCTGAATGCGCCAGCAGCGGTGAAAACACCGATGCCGGCGCATTAACCCTTCATGTGCCGCGGTCAGTGCTGACCGAGGCACATGTGGTGTGCGGGAGTTCAGGATGGCGAGCCGGGGGCCATCGGGTCCCCGCGCTGCTGTGACGGGGACCCGATGGCTCGGATAGCAGCCCGATGCCTTCCTTAGGCATCGTGGCTGCCATCCCTGCGAGCCTGTGCGATCCAGCCCCCTGGATCCAATAAATCTAATGTGTAAAACTTTCCAAAAATAAAAAAGTTACACATATTGGGTACCGCCGCGTCCGTAACAACCTGCTCTATAAAAATATTACATGAGATGGCCCCCTAGGCGATTGCAGCAAAAAATAAAAAATAAAAACTATGCCAAAACAACCATTTTTTTTCCCTCTTGCCTCACAAAAAGTGTAATAGCAGGCGATCAAAAAGGCGTATTTATCCCAAAATGGTACCAATCAAACTGTCATCTTGTCCCGCAAAAATGATACCCTATCTGAGACAATCGCCCGAAAAACAAAAAAATATGGCTCTCTGAAAATGGCAACACAAAAAAAAGATTTTATTCTGTTCAAAAATAAATCTAATGTGTAAAACTTTCCAAAAATAAAAAAGTTACACATATTGGGTACCGCCGCGTCCATAACAACCTGCTCTATAAAAATATTACATGAGATGGCCCCCTAGGCGAATGCTGTAAAAAAAATTTAAAAAAAAACTATGCAATAAAAGCCATTTTTTTCACCTTGCCTCACAAAAAGTGTAATACCACACGATCAAAAAGGCATATGTACCCCAAAATAGAACCAATCGAAACATCATCTCGTCCCACAAAAAATGAGCCCCCACATAAGACAATAACTGAAAAAAATAAAAATCAATGGCTCCCGCAAACCAATCCATCAAAATCTGTGCTGCAAAATCCATATGGCGCTCCTTTTGTTCTGAGTCCTGCCATGTGCCCCCACCGCAGTTTACCACAACATATGGGGTGTTGCCGTATTCAGGAGAAAATGGGGAACAAATTATGGGGTGCTTTTCTCCTGTTACCCCTTGAGAAAATGAAAAATTTGAGGCTAAAGCAACATTTTATTGGAAGAAATGAAACTTTTCATTTTCACAGCCAAGTGTTTCCAAATTCCGTAAAACGCTTAAGGGGTCAAAGTGGCCAGTACCCCCCTTAATATATTCGTTGAAGGGTGTAGTTTCCAAAATGGGGTCACTTTTTGATGGTTTCCACTGTAGGGGTACGTCAGGGTCTCTCAATTACAAAATGGTGCCCAAAAACCATTCTAGCAAAATCTGCCTCCAAAATCCATATAGCGCTCCTTTCCTTCTGACCACTGCCACAAACCCATAGAGACGTTTACCACCACATATGGGGTATTTCTGTAAACTGCGGAATCAGAGTAATGTATATTGAGGTTTAGTTTGCTGTTAACCCTTGCTGTTTTGCAAGAAAAAAAATATTAACATGAATAATTTACCAAAAAAGTGAAATTTTGAAATTTCACCTCCATTTTCCATTAATTCTTGTGGAACACCTCAAGGGTTAACAAAGTTTGTAACAGCAGTTTTTTTATAATTTGAGGGGTGTAGTTTCTAAAATGGGGTCATTTATGGGTGGTTTCCATTACGTAAGCCACTCAAAATCACTTTATATCTGAATTGATGCTTAAAAAAATGGTTTTGGAAATTTTGTTGAAAATTTGAAAAATAGCTTCTAAACTTCTAAGCCCTCTAACGTCACAAAAAAGTAAAATGACATTTATAAAATGATGCCAACATAAAGTATACATATGGGGAATGTAAAATAATAACTATTTTTGGAGGTTTTACTATGTATTTTGAAAGTAGAGAAATTGAAAATTTGAAATTTGCAAATTTTTCCAAATTTTTGCTAAATTTGGTATTTTTTTATAAATAAAAATGAAATATTTTGCCACAAATTTACTACTATCGTGAAGCACAATATGTGACGAGAAAACAATCTTAGAATGGCCTGGATAAGTAAAAGCGTTCCAAAGTTATTACCACATAAAGTGACACATGTCAGATTTGCAAAAAGCGGCCTGGGATTTGAGGTGAAAAGTGGCCCGGTACTGAGAGGGTTAAGGATCTCTGAATGATCCAATGTTGTCCTAAATGACTGATGAAGAGAAATAGAATCCACCTGTGTGTAATCAAGTCTCCGTATAAATGCACCTGCTCTGTGATAGTCTCAGGGTTCTGCATCATGAAGACCAAGGAACACACCAGGCAGGTCCCTGATACTGTTGTGGAGAAGTTTAAAGCCGGATTTGGATACCAAAAGATTTCCCAAGCTTTAAACATCCCAAGGAGCACTGTGCAAGCGTCATATTGAAATGGAAGGAGGATCAGACCACTGCAAATCTACCAAGACCCGGCCGTCCCTCTAAACAAGGAGAAGACTGATCAGAGATGCAGCCAAGAGGCCCATGATCACTCTGGATGAACTGCAGAGATCTACAGCTGAGGTGGGAGAGTCTGTCCATAGGACAACAATCAGTCCAACACTTCACAAATCTGCCCTTTATGGAAGAGTGGCAAGAAGAAAGACATTTCTCAAAGATATCCATAAAAAGTCTGGTTTACAGTTTGCCACAAGCCCCTGGGAGACACCAAACATGTGGAAGAAGGGGCTCTGCTCAGATGAAACCAAAATCCAACTTTTTGGAAACAATGGAAAACGATATGTTTGGTGTAAAAGCAACACAGCTCATCACCCTGAACACACCATCCCCACTGTCAGACATGGTGGGGGCAGCATCATGGCTTGGGCCTGCTTTTCATCAGCCAGGACAGGGAAGATGGTTAAAATTGATGGGAAGATGGATGGAGCCAAATACAGGACCATTCTGGATGAAAAGACCTGAGACTAGGACGGAGATTTATCTTCCAACAAGACAATGATCCCAAACATAAAGCAAAATCTACAATGGAATGGTTCAAAAATAAAGGTCTCCAGGTCTTAGAATGGCCAAGTCATAGTCCAGACCTGAATCCAATGGAGAATATGTGGAAAGAGCTGAAACTGCTGTTCACAAACGTCTCCATCCAACCTCAAAGAGGAAGAATGGGCAAGAATTTCAGTCTCTAGATGTGAAAACTGATAGAGACATCCCCCAAGAGACCGCAGCTGGAATCGCAGCAGAAGGTGGCGCAACAAAGTATTAATGCAAGGGGGCCGAATAATTCTGCACGCCCCACTTTTCAGTTTTATTATTACAAAAAAAGTTTAAATGATCCAATAAATTTTGTTCCATTTCACAATTGTGACCCACTTGTTGATTCTTCACCAAAAATGTAAAATGTTATATCTTTTTGTTTGAAGCCTGAAATGTGGCAAAAGTTTGAAAAGTTCCAGGGGGCCAAATACTTTCGCAAGGCACTGTACAATATACTGTCCTCTGTAGTGTATATACAGTATACTGTCCTCTGTAGTATATATACAGTATACTGTCCTCTATAGTATATATACAGTGTACTATCCTCTGTAGTATATATATACAGTATACTGTCCTCTGTAGTATATATACAGTATACTGTCCTCTGTGGTATATATACAATATACTATCCTCTGTAGTATATATATATACAGTATACTGTCCTCTGTAGTATATATACAGTATACTGTCATCTGTGGTATGTATACTGTCCTCTGTAGTATATATACAGTATACTGTCCTCTGTGGTATATATACAGTATACCGTCCTCTGTAGTATATATACAGTATACCGTCTTCCGTAGTGTATATACAGTATACCATCCTCTGTAGTATATATACAGTGTACTGTCCTCTATAGTATATATACAGTATACTGTCCTCTGTAGTATATATACAGTATACTGTCCTCTTCTGTGTTAATTACTTTACACAGTTTAGTGTCATCTGCAAAAATTGCTATGTTACTGTGCAAGCTTTCTACAAGATCATTAATAAATATATTGAAGAGAATAGGGCCCAAAACTGACCCCTGTGGTACCCCACTAGTGATAGTGACCCCTCCAGTACTGACCCCTGTGGTACCCCACTATTGATAGTGACCCCTCCAGTACTGACCCCTGTGGTACCCCACTATTGACAGTGACCCCTCCAGTACTGACCCCTGTGATACCCCACTAATGACAGTGACCCCTCCAATGCTGACCCCTGTGGTACCCCACTTGTGACAGTGACCCCTCCAATACTGACCCCTGTGGTACCCCACTAGTGACAGTGACCCCTCCAGTACTGACCCCAGTGATACCCCCACTAGTGACAGTGACCCCTCCAGTACTGACCCCTGTGGTACCCCACTAGTGACAGTGACCCCTCCAGTACTGACCCCTGTGGGTACCCCACTAGTGACAGTGACCCCTCCAGTACTGACCCCTGTGGTACCTACTAGTGACAGACAGTACCCTCCAAGTACTGACCCCTGTTGGTACCCACTAGTGACAGACCCCTCCAATACTGACCCCTGTGGTTACCTCACTAGTGACAGTGACCCCTCAGTACTGACCACTAGTGTGGTACTGACCCCACCCCTAGTAACAGTACCCTCCAGTACTGACCCTGTGGTACCCCACTCTATACAGTGGACCGCCTCCAGTACTGGACCCCTGTGGTACCCAACTAGTGGACAAGACCCCACCAATACTGACCCCTGTGGTACCCACTAGTGACCACTCCAGTACTGACGTGTGACCCCTCCAGTACTGAGTGTACCTCACTAGTGACAGGACCCCCCCATACTGACCCCTGGTACCCCACTAGTACAGTGACCGCTCCAGTACTGACCCTTGTACCCACTAGTGACAGTGACCCCTCCAGTACTGACCCCTTGGGTACCTCACTAGTGACAGGACCCCTCCAGTACTGACCCCTGTGGTACCCCACTAGTGACAGTGACCCCTCCAGTACTGACCCCTGTGGTACCTCACTAGTGACAGTGACCCCTCCAGTACTGACCCCTGTGGTACCCTACTAGTAAAGAAGATTTTTTGGCTAGCCTCCCCTCACTAGTCTATACCATAACTGGAGTAATCATTTCATAATAGGTCAAGTTTTAGGAAACTGTAACACATTATCTAATACCCAATATTGTTTTCCACAAAATTTGAGAGAATTTATGGATTTTCCTCTATTAACCTTTGGTACTATCTACCCAAGGGTAATAAAATACTCATTGCCTAAGATTAAGAATCCTGGCGGCACGGTTGACATTATCTGAGCTTTGGCAATGTAAAGGATGGGAACATCTCGAGAGATTAACAGCTACAATGGAATAACAAGTGAAATGATGTTGTTCTCTGTGGGAAAGATACGAGGCCACGGACCCGAAAGCGTCCCTTACGACTATTTTTATGGATAATTATTTCCTGAGACAGTTATCTGTCACAAGGTTTAACAGCTATGAAGACATTCTGCCCAGGACGAATAGTCTCTTTCTAGAGATACGGTAAGAGAGAAATTCCAGAAAGATGCCAATATGCTCCCTTTAAAGGGAAACTGTCTCCATGACTTGTTTCCTTACGTCTAATGATGTCCCATTAATCTTCAACTACTGTGCCCTAGAAACATCCCCCGTAGAATATGTCACCTCACTGATTTCCAAACAGTTCAAAAGAGTCAATGGGAAAAGACAACTAAAGATGAGAAGATCCACATACCTCCCAAGTGTCCCTCTTTTGGAGGGACAGTCCCTCTTTTTGCCCCAAGTCCCTCTGTCCCTCTTTGATTCTTAAATGTCCCTCTTTTTGACCTGGGGAAGTAATGTATAAAGGTGCATTAATAAATTTACTACATTGCTCCTTACTAAAGTGTTTGTATGGTTTCTACCCGTATATTAGACCAGAACTTCATTATTTGGTGCAATTTGTACCTTAAAAATATCTATAATCTGATGATTTATGTGCTAATATTTATATGGACATTGAAACGCAAGAAAAAAATTGCTCTTAGAGGTGTGGCCTAGTATGAAAAAAAATCTGCCATGATGTGCACCGCAAACATTGTCCCTCTTTGCAATTTTCAAAAGTTGGGAGGTATGGATCGATTCATCCAATTATGGCTTCTAGATTTTGCCACAATATCTGCTGGAGGATCTGATATTGGCGGACCATGAAATCTAGCAGACTGTGAGGCTTATCTATCTTACTGTGACATCAGTATTATTCACTTACTGTGACATCACTGTGTTATTATCCCTGTACTGTGACATCACTGTGTTTATTATCCCTGTACTGTGACTGTGTTTATTATCCCCACTCTGACATCACTGTGTTTATTATCTCTGTACTGTGACATCACTGTGTTATTATCCTTGTATGACATCACTGTGTTGTACTGTTTCACTGTGTACTGTGACATCACTGTGTGTTAATTGTCCTGTACTGTGACATTCACTGGGTGACATCACTGTGTTTATTATCCTGTTACTCTGACATCACTGTGTTTATTATCCCTATACTGGACATCACTGTGTTTATTATCTCTGTACTGTGACATCACTGTGTTTTGACTCACTATTACTGTGTGACATCACTGTGTTTATCTCTTATCCACTATCCTGTACTGTGACATCACTGTGTTTATTATCTCTGTACTGTGACATCACTGTGTTTATTATCCTCTGTACTGTGACATCACTGTGTTTATTATCTCTGTACGTGACATCACTGTGTTTATTATCCCTATACTGTGACATCACTGTGTTTATTATCCCTATACTCTGACATCACTGTGTTTATTATCTCTGTACTGTGACATCACTGTGTTTATTATCTCTGTACGTGACATCACTGTGTTTATTATCTCTGTACTGTAATCACTGTGTTTATTATTCTGTACTGTGACATCACTGTGTTTATTATCCCTGTACTGTGACATCACTGTGTTTATTATCCCTGT